>JAQIXP010005365.1:0-10512 GCA_034700285.1 Proteroiulus fuscus | reverse complement strand
TTAGGCTGATTTTGGCGCCCTCTGAGCACCCTGGGCAGGGCAAGTGCCCTGCTCGCCCTGCCCTTTCGCCAGCGCTGGGTGTAATATTTCTTCTACTAACCGGGTCCCAGTCGTTGTGTACGTTGTAGCGATTCAGCAGTTGTTTGACCAAATATTTGCTGTCCAATGTTTGGAATTGGTAGTCCACGAAATGCAGCGTCTTGAGGTGCTTGAGTAAAGTCTTTCGATCGATCAGCATCAGATCGTCCGGATCTAAGGGCACGATCTCCCTTATAAAACATTCGTGGCATTTGTCGTTCAGGCCGCACGGTTGGCACACGATGCCCGTGCAAATGCCACACTGGCGATACTTCTGAAATGAATTGTGTTCGGGAAAAGAATGAACTGGACGTGTTAGCGAGATACCAGGCTGGATTTGGCCAAATATATCATTGTCTGTACAAGTAGTCCATTCTTTTGTTGACACTGTTAATATGAATAGGGCTGTGTACACGTATTAAAGCCTGTTCAACAAATAAATGGACTGGAGTATTCTAATTGAAGCAATGTGTGAAAACAGCATTAGTCACTTTGAACAGCACCATGGGCGGTAGGCCTAATAACTTATATATAGGCAATATCTGTGACCCTTTGATTGCTTATTTTTCAGTTCACACTGACACCGTGGACTATATACTGTTCAATGAGAGAGTGGACTGACCAATTATAAACGAACCAATGAGAATGAAGAGCCTGAGTTTGACTAGTTACTTCGTTTTATGGTCCAAACAATAATAACAGTGCTGAAGTAAATAATCTCTGGAATGAATAGAGATTTTTGCAAAATTTCGTGAAAATAAAATAAACCCAAAGAAAATTTAAATTGTTACGGTGGGTCATAAGGAGAAGTTGAGAACAACAAAATAAAAGTTGTACGGTTAATTAAAAAATACAAAATACAATCTTTCACCCAAAAATAGTTTTATTTTTTGGCCAAAAATGTTTTTATTTTTGAAATATCATTGTTTTGAATGAGCTGTCTACATGAGCCACCGTAAAAATGTAAACTTTTAAGCTTTTTATTATTTTTTACGAATGATGTCAATTGATTGCTTTCCAGTTCATTCTTTTGTTAAACTGGGTTTACAAATGAGTTTTGGAAACAAAATGGCTGACTGGGGAATGAACTTCATGCTTTGACCCCCTAGTGGTTGACCCCGGAATTAGAATACAGGGATTGTCTTACCCCAGCTCCTTGTAGAAAACCTTTTGACCTCAGCTTGTCCGAATTTTTGAGCTTGGCATCACAACACTTGCATTTCCGAGTGTGACCTCCGAGACCGCACAAGGACATTTTGAATATTTTGCTCAAATGGACCTAAAGGTCCATCTAAAATCGCTTTCGATTCAAATGTGTAGCTGCTATTTTGGTTCCGCAATTTTTCGCGAATTTTCACATTTTTCTGATTGCTCTATAGGGGTTGGCTTCATTTTTTAGTTGTTTTACCTCATCGAATTTTGATAAATTTATTTATTGCATAGCTTTGATATGAAATTTCTCTTATCTTTAAAAAAAAATGATGATAAAATGTTTTATTTGCATTTAATTGGTGGAAATTAATTCCTGCAAATTCTACCTTGGATTTATCACTAATATCACAGTGCGCGATTTTATCTGAATTAATCCGATTATATTATCGAAATGATTGCGTCCCGTGCAATTGTGAGAAAATGTTTTGAAATTAGGACATTTCACTCGTGGTTTTTTGGTTTCGGGGATTTTTATATTAGATAACGGTTTTTGTTTTTATTTGCCATTGAGGTGAGTCAGTTTCAGTTTTTGCACAACAGCGGCGCCACCTGGTGCATTTTCATTGTCAGCTTTCCAGAGGGACGATTTGGTCTGTAAGGTGGCGCAGCTTCTATTGAAACGATCGAAATTCCAAAAGTGGCAAATTCCCTTTGTAAACAGCTCAACCAAGTGGCAAAAACTAACAAACCCCTTTGGGGAAATTCTGTCACCATGCAGGTGCCTGCTTACTGTTTCTATATATGCATTCTAAAGCTTTGAACACTATGTGGATATTACTGGCGCCATCTACAATGTGCATGTTTGGCTTCACTTTATTGCAACGTAGTAGGCCTATACTTTGTTATTATTCGAAAATCGTGACTTTTCATATAAATGCAAGGGAGGCGACATCTTATACCATTGTTTTTATCATATTATGTGGATATTACTGACGCCATCTAGTAGTTAATTTGTTTAAAATAAACCATTGGATGTGTTTGTTTTAGCTTCACTTTTTCTCTATGAAATAGTTAGTACTATTGGCTATTGCATCATGTACAAAGTCGTCAAATATGATCCGAAAACACTTGACTTATACCAAGACTGCCAAAATTGCACCCCGAGTTGTAGTCCTCGAGTTAATCCGTTGGTGGCGCCATTCATATCTGCTTAAATGGCTAGTTTTTTGTCATTAATTTATTGTAAGATGATCAGGGAATGTCAGACCATAGAGTTACCTTACCATCTGGTAAAATGTATCGCTGACCAAGTGATAAAACACTGTTATATATTAGTTAGGCCTAGTAATGGTTATTAAATAGAAATGAAGTTTTGCATATATACATGTATATAAAAAAAATTTCTGATTTTATTTTCAAGAAATAACAATAATAATGATTTTTATCTGTCCCTACAGGGGAAAGTCGAATTTAAAAGTTATTTTTAAAATAAAGGCAAAGAATTGCAGGAAAAATGCTCTTCACTTATACAGCGCCATATTTTAGGACTATATAGTAACGCTTGGCGAGCAAATGCCATTTGAACTATATATTCCAATTGTCATTTGCTCTTCGGAGTCAGAAGAGCACGAGGTTTGCATGTGCAGGATTAGGCACGTTTCTAGCGAACGTGCACGTGCGCGTGTCTCGTGCTCAATTGACTCCGAAGCAGCTGAAACGAACGGACCTCGTTCTTTTCATTGGAACTTTTGCACGTGCTATGCATTCCATTTCTGTTCGTAAAAGGACAGAAAAATGGTTCGACGTGGTCTCACCATGCGCCGCTAGTGGGCAATATGGCGCTGCCCGTTCTTTTTGGAAAATCCACGATTTACGACTCGTGGAAGGTCAGATTAAATTTTTAATTTCAATGCCCATATAGGCCTATTAATTTTTATTTTCCTTTATTTTACGAGTAACTTACTTTAAATTGAGACTCAGTAAACTATATAAGGTATAATACCGGTATAAAATTGGGTTCATTAAAAATCAGTTCGGCCACGATTCTTCCCGCCTCAGGATTTGTAAACGCGCGTGGTTCTCACCACGTACTCGTGGCAGGCGGGACACGCCCTGAAGCCACTTCCGCAACTGCTACAGGCGATCAGATGACCGCAGTTCAGGAAAAGGCAGTCGACTGGTAGCACGTTGCAAATGCGACAAAGAATCTGGCCGGGTTTTGCATCTGCTCATTAAAAAAAAAAAGATTGCCTTTGAAGATGTCGTGGAGGCGTGCGGTCAACGTAATGATGGGCAGTCTAAATCTAGCCGATCCAACTGACCTTTGTCCATCGCACTCTTCAGCAATTTAACGAAGTCCTCCTTCTCCAGGGCCTTGGAGAAATCCACACCGCGCCTCTTCAGTTCCTCCTTCAGTTTGGGGATGGTCATGTTGTCCTGGGGTGGGACGGTCCGGCCTCCGTATGTCCGAGTCTGTTCTCTCGTAGCGCCATCTGACGGCGATCTCTTCTTCTGGGACCATAAACTCGTCACCATGCTTACCAGCTGCGACTTTTCCTCTACGGTGCGAATGGATGTGCCGTTCTCTGCGAGGATGGCCTTCAGGTCCTTCACCTTCAGTCCCTCGATGTCCTCTTTACTTCTGATGGAGCTCAAAGCTGGAGAGCCTCTGCCCGGTTCTCCTTCGGATTCTTAAATAGCACAGTTATAGTTCATACTAATCAGTCATAATTGACACTAACATAAATTTCATAGTTTACACTATAGAGTCTGAGACCAAGATCGTATAGCAAGAGGCTTTTGACAGATATTTTCTACATATGATTTGCCTATTTTTGATACAAGGTGATGCTGTTGCTGTTTTAATTGGATCCAGTTGAGCACGTGAATTGCACGTGAACACTTCATAGATACATGCCCAATTTTGCATGTGCAAGTCACGTGCATCTATTCCATTGATACTTGCTCAATTTTACACGTGCTCACGTTCTAAATCAATGAAATCACGCCACCTTCCAGCAGATATCGACAATACATATGTAAGATGGACGTTCTATAGTGCTGCCCCTTGCGAAGTCTTTGTACTTCTGTCTATATAATGCAATGGTTAAGCTTACCCGCGCTCCTGTTTTCCAGAAGGCATTTTTTTACGATGTTTAAAAGTTCGTCTTTCAGCTCGTTTGCCCTTTGAACTCGGAAGTTATTCCGGACGAGGAGGTCGAAACCCTTCTGAAGGTCCATTGTGTCAACATCTTCCAATCGTAGACTCGGAGTCGTCGCAGATCCATCCCTTTTGGGGGATTTTGGATTTTGTCCAGGGGAATACGGTTTTGACCTTTTGTTTTGAGTCCCTCCATTCGGAGTTTCGGACGGAAAGTTCTGATATGATGAGGTCGGACTGATGTCCATTGGTGGCTGGTCACGCCGGGTGTACGTTGAGACTGACGCTGGCAACGATGTGAAATCACTGGACGAAGCGGATGGCCAGGCATTTATACTCTGCTCCATCGTTGGTCAGATATTATGGGCTAAGTGGTATAAAATGTATGTACGCCTATGGTTAACAGGGCCAGAAGGTTGAGTGACGTTACTCGTAGACCTCAACATAGTGCTTCGCCCATCTCGATGAGAACATATGGTAGTCGGGATCAGGTTAACCCTTAACAACGTGACGTCATGTAAAGTTTACTTGTCTGCTGACCAATTGGTTCGAAAGTATAACAAACGTTTTGGGTCCATTTTGAACCGATTGGTCAGCAGCCAGAAGCTTTGCATCGTTCATGACGCCACAGCAGTCAGGGCTGTAATTTTTCCTGGAGGTGGTATAGGGTTTAACGTATAGTCACAACAATGAGCGCCCCTGACATCAGGTTTAAGGGTAAATAAATGGTGATGAAAATGAATTCTCCACCAGGAGGCGCATCAGGTCATTCTATACAGGCCTATCTCATTTCGGTTTTTATTTTAGAGGGTTCTCTTATCTTGGGCGCATACTCCAGTACTAGTTTACTAAAGGTAATTATCATTATAATTACATATACAAGCCAGATACCCATACTTATTGGTATATATAGGCCTATATACTTACTTAAATTTGCTGAAAATGATTTTCTCCGTTTTTATTCTTCTGTTTGCACATAAATAATAAGCACTGGTAAACGTGCAGTTTTTTATTTGCAAGATGCAGTTTTTAGCACCTATATCTTATCTATAACTGGTATCATGTTGACGAGTGCTCCTACTAAATTTAAATAATTGATAAGAGGAATTCTGACGTCATATCCTGTCATGTGCATATTCCTTCTGTACTGGATGATGGCTTCGCAGGAAATGACGTTTACATTAGTGATTCAAAATGTATTTCACTATAGTGATACCGAGCAGAAGAAATACCGAGCAGAAGAACGGCGTAAATCTCCATTGACTTGTAATTGCCAGTAATGGGATATTCACGCCGTTCTTTTGCTCGGTATCACTATAGTCTGTCCTTGTTCTGCCTTAATTGTAATTAATAAAAAAAAAAGAATACTCGAAATGGAGTTTTGTGGTGGGGCTGTAACTGTAAGCGACGTCACGAGGCAGCGCCTTCGATCCGGCATTTTGCAGACGTCATTTCACTATGATTGGCCCGAACTGATACCCGGTACGTATACGGAATGATCAAACTGAAAGATGGGCGCGGGGTATTGCAAAGCATGATGGACAGGTGCTGCCTGATGACGTCATTATTTTGTAGATAAGTGGATCAAAAGTCGTGATTAGGCTACAGTATTTGATTCTGTTTATTTAAAGCATAATTTTTTAATACAGTTTTTAACAAACAGCTTTTCAATAGGTGCAAGTATATATAACTAATACACTTTCTGTGCAAAATAATTGCGAGTTCCTGTTCAAGGTATCATATATAGTTAGCAGGTTTGTTCCATTATTCGCCCGCTCTTTTCCTGCTACGGAACCAGTTGAGCACGAGGCTCGCACGTGCGTATTCCGTAGAGGTACTAGCTGAGTTTTGCTGTGTGCACGTGCACACCACGCGCTCCACTGCGGCGTTCGTATCACTACATTTGACAACCGGTTGAGCACGAGACTTTGCACGAGCGTGTTCCATAGAAACTTGTTCAACTTTGCACGTGCAAAGCCTCGCGCGCAACCTAGTTCCAAAAAACAGGAAAAAAAAAGCAAACGAATAATGGAACAGGCCTAATAATAGGGGTTTAAAAAAGAAAAGAAAAACAAAATATTTCCTCGCTCGTGTGTCCTTTCTCGGAGCTTGACCAGTCCATATCTGCATGGGATTGATTGATCTCATTCAGTACTGGTCAAGAAGATATATTGTTGTTGGTTCCACATTGGGCTTTTTTTAATTTTTCTGGGCTATGTTAATAATCTTGATTATCTCCAAGTGGCAGAGTGGACACGCGTCCAGCCGACCCACGCAGCTCAGGCAAGTGACCATGTGGCCGCAGTTGAGCAGGATGCATTCCACCGGCTGGCTCTGGCAGTTCATGCACACGTCTTGCGACTGTTTCTTGACCACGACGATATCTGTTCGGACAATGGGGAGATAAAGGGTCATTTTGGGAACTTTCGTGGCAATTGATTTTTTTTTTTCTTTACTTTTGTCTTGGGGCTGGAGTTGGCCGTACGGTTTCTGGTATTGGACGTTGGATGGTTCTGGACTGTAGTATCTCTGGTGTCCGGCGGAGGTCATGCTCAGGTTGTCCGGCTGGACGTACTTTGGCTTGGCGGACACTGTCATGGCGGCGTACTGCTCCTCCAGGCCCCTGGTGTTGTTGCCGTAGGGCTGACCAGCGTGGGGCGGCCGGTGGGCGGTGCCGCCACCACCACCCTGCATGACCTTATTGCGTTCTGCAAGTGGACATGCAACGATCATTTAACAATTATTTTATGAATTTTCTGCATTTTTATTCTGTAGGTAATATTGAATATTTCTTATCCTTTTTTAAAAAACAATTTTCCTACAATATGCCAAAAATTTGGGAGGCTATTCATTACACTTCAATATATTTTTTTTGGGGGGGGGGGGAAGGAATGAAGAGAAGAGGCCTCCAATATTCATGTATAATTTAGAAAAATTACTATATTAATAATATTTCATTATTTCGGGGAAAATGCCTATGAAATCCCTATAATTTTTGGAAAAAGATTCCTATAACATTTATATACATGTATTTCTGAAAAAAAAATCCTTTTATGGTTCAATATTTATGAGAAAAATTCCTATAATATTCAATTATTTTTTGGGAAAAAATGCCAAAAATCCGTATAATATTCCATTACTTATAGAGAAAAAATGCCAAAAATTGCTATATTTTGGAAAAGGTTCCTATAATATTTCTATACGATAGGCCTACGCATGTATTTCTGGAAAAAAAATCCTTTTATATTTCAGTATTTCTGAAAAAAATCCTATAATATTTAATTATTTTAGGGAAAAAATGCCAATAATTCCTATAATTTTAAATATTTCCTATATTTTGGGAATGTATTTTTTGGAAAAAAAATCCTTTTATAAATTTCAATATATTTTAGGGAAGAAATGTCACCTGGCATGATTTCCTCGAACCACACTTGCTTGACCAGTTCCTCCAGGTGTGCCTTGTCGTTGGCCCCATCCGTGTTGACCGAGTAGTTCTCCAGGAGGTCCAGCATCTGCCGCATGCTCAGGGCGGAAATCTCTTCCGGTTTGTTGATGTCGTGCATGGAGAGGCGCTTCAGTAGATGGGGCGCCGGAGGCGGGAGCGGGGGCGGCATGGGAACGTTATTCCTGGGCAGGCTGGAAGACTTGTCGAACGCGTCTCGCCCGACGTTCTGCGGGCTCTGGTTGTATCGGTTGCCCTGTTCGTAGTGACCTGCTGCCGTGGTCAAGGGACTTCCTCTTTGGGCCCCCTGCTGTTGGTGGTAACCCTGCATGTCCTGCTCCAGCATCGGTGGGTACCGCTCCCGCGAGGTGATGGACCGATTGTCCTCTTGCTGCTGCTTGCCGTAAATCCGTTGGATCGGGGAGCCGCCCCTGGGGTTCTGCGCTCCCGCCACCGGGAGGTCGCGCCTGGTTCCGGGCGGCCCGATCTCTTGGCTTTTCCAGGTTCTGGCGTTGACCATTCCGGGTTTCTGCTTCTCTGAAATTCGAGGTAAATTCGAAAGTGTCACGGCGGATTGTGGGCGTGTCTCAGTCGCGGTGCATCATGGGGAAAGGCTTTTGGGCTCACCTTGTTGGATCCCGAGCGCTTCCCTCTTGGTCTTGTTCCATAAGAGCGACACCTGATACTCCAGATCTGACCTGTGCTGGAACCCTTCCGGGTCCAGGCCGTACTTGTGCAGCAGCATCTTCATCTGCGTGATGGTCAGTCTTTCAATGGCGCTGGTCGATGCGATGTCCTTCAACGAGATCGCCTTGGACAGGTTGGCGCTCCTCTGGTTGGCCACGTAATTCTGGACTGAAGGACTAACGAATTGACTCTGCGCTTGGTAGCCTGGAAAAATATGAAGCGTTCGGATCTTCGATCACATCGCCTCGGGTCACCAGATTTGAAAAGGGTCTTGACCCACCGACTCATTCTAACTGACCTTTCTCCTTCTCGTTGTTCCACAGTTGCAGGACCCTGAACTTGAGGTCGTGCCTCTCGCCGTTCGAGTCCTGGCCGTATCTGTTCAAGATGTCCCTCAGCTCGCCCACTGTAAGGTCCTCGAAGTATTTGGGCGAGGACACATTCTGCAGGGACAGGGCGGGCCCCCCGGCGAATTCCTTCCTGACCGCGGGCCGAGGGGCTGCCTCCTGGGGGTAACGCCTCAGGGTGCCGCCCCCCAGGTCGGCCGGAAATCTCGGCATCCGATCGTAGATCGGGTAATCTTCTTCCAGCAGATCGTCGCTGCTGTGGGCACGTTGACGTACTGCAATTGAATATTGTAACACATTTCAGAAAGTAGAAAGGCTGGGTTTTTTTACCCAAGAAGCATGGCAAAGAGGATGCCATGAAAAACGGGGGTTAGTGAATCCACCTTTGGTCTGTTGGGGCTGCGCCTTTCGTTCCTTGTAAACGTAGTCGTCCGGTGGTTCCTCCTGAGGGAGCAGGGACGCCTTCCTTTGCAACTCTTCAATTTCCTTTAAAAAAAAAAAAATGCAAATGTGCCAAAAATGCATCGACTAACGTGTGCATTTAGTTGATTCCCCGGGGCTTACCAGCGGATCCGCGTGGAATCTCGGATCCCACAGCTCGTGGACTTTGAATCTGGTCAGGATCTGCTTGACCAGATGCGCCTTGTCGTAATCCTCGAAATTGTCGGCGTTGTAGTGCAGGATTTCTAGGAAGCGCAACAGGGTCTGCCGCTGCATCTGCATCAGATCGTTCGGATCGAGTTTAACCGCCTTCTGGAAGTAGCACTCGTGACACCTGAACTCCAGGTCGCGGCACAGTTCGCACACGTTGAACTTGCAACTGGAGCACTTCACGTATTTCTAAGATAGGGAATGTTAAAAGCCCATAAGTAGACTCGAATTGATGTCATTTTCCGTGACTCACCCTGTAAATCTCGCGCTTTCTCGGAGAGAAAAATGGCTTCGCTCGCGTGCCTTTCTTACTTTGTTTTCGGAAGCGTTCTAGCACGTGGCATGCGCGTGCAATATTGGGCACAAGCCTATGGAGTAGGCCTATGCACGAGTCTTGCACGTGCGCAATTGAGCAACTAACTATGGGATATGCACGTGCAAGCCTCGTGTTCAACTTGTTCCAAAAAGGCAGTATTGTTACTCTATAAACAGCAGATTGCTGGGATAAATTTATCCAGTTATGAGGTGATGCTGCCTTATGACGTCAAACGGGTAGCATGTTTCAATGTGTGCCGTACTTGTCGTTTTTTTTTAAATTAACAAATTTTTCTATATTTATTTATTATTTTTTTTATTATGTTATTGATTAGATAATGCGGATACTTTGCTAAATCATTTTGGAAACCATTTTTTGTTTATGGTTTCAAGCCTTAAAAGGGGCTGTCCACACTTTTGAGAGCATGCATGCTCCTATGGAAATCTCCATGTTAAATAAAAATAAAAATTTCTCAATAATGGCTAAACATAAATCGACGGGGTTTAGTGTTTTATGAAGGACAATTACATTTACTAAAACGTGATGCGTGATTTTTTTTGTTTATCTGCCCCGCAAGCAGTACAATCAGACAAAATGGGGCGAAAAAATGGCGGTAAACTTTGAACTTCGATAAATAAATATAGAATGCACGTAATAATAAAATCGATCTTATACATTT
>JAQIXP010005364.1:0-10513 GCA_034700285.1 Proteroiulus fuscus | reverse complement strand
TCAAATGGCGGGATGTGTTTTAAAGCGACCTTTGACCTATGCCAGCTTCATCAATCCCATTGTGGGACAAGACAGGTGGGAAGAAATGAAAGTGAGGACCACCCAGATGGACACACTGCTCTGCTCTGAATGCCTCCTAAACTACTTCTGGGGGCCACAGATATTTGGGGGATTTTTGGTGCTGGATTTCTGTCTAAAATGGCGCTTCTGTCACACAAATGGCATTGCTGCACCTTTAGAATAACAACACCTGAGAGACCCCCCAAAGGATCCCCTCCATGTTTACTCTGTGCTTAGGGGTTCCCCCCCATCCCCAACCCTAGTCTAAAGCTAGTGTTACATACCCCTACTGTGGCTCTGCATGGGGGGGGGGGGAGGCTGAAGTGCTTATAAAGTGAATTAAGTATAAGCTGAAGTCATGGTGACTATACCAACCTGGAAAACTTGGAAATCTCAGGGAATTTTATATTCAATCTGGAAAACCTGGAAAATTCAGGGAATTTTGTAATGAAACCTGGAATTTTTCAATATCACCTTTTTTATTTTTTATTTTTTAAACATTATCCTGAAAATCAGCAAAAAAAATGGTTTTCCTGATTGGCTGCTGCAAAAATCAAAAATGATATCTTAACTCTTTAAATGGACAGCAAATGATTAGCTTTGAAATTTGTGCCTTTCATTTATTTCATCGTTGCACCAGCCAAAAGAAATGTTTTTGAACCTGGAAAAATGTGAAAATGACCCTGGAAAACCTGGAAAACTCAGGGAATTATATTTACAGAAAATTTGTAGTCACCATGGAAGTGCGTATAAAGTGAATTAAGTATAAGCTGAAGTGCGTATAATTTTTGGGCTCCCATGAATTGGAAATGCAAAAATATTCAATTGAATTTCAACTCAGTGCCCTGTACGAAGGTGTCATTTGGAATTAACGAAATATGGAATAAGATATAATTCTTCTTAGAATGATGAAGTGCACATAACGTGAATAAAGTATAACCTGAAGTTCGTATAGTTTTTGGGTTCCCGGGATTTGGAAATGCGAATGCTGTATCTTTTGGAATAAGATATGATTCTTATTAGAAGGCTGAAATGCATATAACACGAAGAGCATCGTGAATTAAACATAGCCTGAAGTGCATGTAGCCTAACATGAATTAAACATACATTGAAGTGTGTGTAGTTTTTGGGCTCCAAGACTTGTATTGGAAATGCAGATTTTGTATCTTTTGGAATAAGGAAATATGGAATAAGACATAATTCTTCTGGGAAGGCTGAAGTGCATACGACATTAGGCCCATTCCATGTTTGTTCCAAGAACATGGGAATAAGATATAATTCTTCTGGAAAGGCTGAAGAACAAAAGCTTGGAACACTTTTGTGATCTATATAATGTTTTATTTTCTGAACTCTCTTGGATGTGTTACTTTTTGAGCTCGTTATCAAACCATCAGCAGTGTTCCGAACAAATGAATAAAAACAAAATGGCGACCCACACTGAGAGCTGCGACTTGGCGATTAGAATCATGGTAATTAGTGCACAGAAATTTTTAAGTGAAAATTGTTAATTTGCGAAATTTAACAAAGTTGAGGAAACCAAATTCAACTTTGCGCTACCTCTTAATGAGTTCTTTTAATTGAAAAAGTGTGAAAGAATTAACATTTATCCCATGTTTTAATATAAGAACTTTTAATCCAATTAGCTTTCTGTCCTGTTTTATTTCATCTGAGGGAGCTTACTATATAGTTAATTGAAACTTGATGATTGCAGTGTTAATAATGCACGGTCAACAGTAACCCTCGGATCACAATAAACTATAACCATGTTCGCATATTTCTAGACTCATTTCTAACTTCTTTCTTATAGAGGTAGCTTAATTAACATATAGTGACAACCTTTTTGATTACCGTGTAAATAATACATATGGTCAGCAGTGACCCTTGGTGCGTAGTAAGCCAACCATGTTCCCACTAGTTTCTAGACCCATTCGTGAACTGCTTTTCCCCAGAGCTGAGATAGCATATTTGACATGTTAAAAACATCATGATTATGTAGGCCTACATATTGCATGGTCAACACTAACCTTTGGGTCACAGCAAACCAGCATGCACTATGGTTTCATGGGACATTTTTATAATGTCTATTCTGTAGTATTAAATTTCATTAAACATGGCTTGCTGCTAGCCAAAGATTATGGTTGACCTTGCATTTTATTTTATCCGACCCTGAAAAACTCCCTTCTCATCCCCCCCCCTCTAAAAAAAAAGGCTTAAAGCTAAGAATGTCCTGGAATTTTAAGTAAAAAGGCAAGATTAAAATAAGGAATTTTACGAGCATTTTTTTTAGTTACTATTTGTTGGTTTTTATGTTGTTTGTCTATGTGATGTATGTGACGAGAATTGGGAACTTGTAACAAAAACAAGAGATATTGCATTTAGATGAGAAAGGGGTAATGGGGGTGGGATTGAGGGGGGGGGGGGTTGAATCGCCCCATTACTTGTTAGCTACCTATCAATAACATGTGTCCATCTGTTCATCTTAATAGGAAGTATACACCCCTACAGGGTTTAAAAACCTCTCCACACTTCCTTCATTTATCTTTAAACATTAGACCCAGTCTGAATACCTGGTGGTTATAACTGCAGAAAGCCACATTTTAGGGGACCTATTTTAATGGTATATTGGTATCACCACTACCACTGAATACCATTTAGACAAGTGCAATGATGGGTTTTAGTACTCATGTTTTATCGTTGCGACATCGTGATGGATATATAATCACAGAGAGATGAATGCTATCAAAGTCACATTTTGGAAGTATTGAATTAAATTAGATTTCACTCAAGTCAAAACTGTGGTCCGGAATGAGTTTTAGTTCTATTTAATTAGTTTTGTCGTTGCCGAAAGTGCCAACTAGTATACTTTACTCAGAAATCTCAGAAAGTTTCCGCCATTTTGAAATTTAATTAACATTGCAAAAAATCTGAATTCTTTTTTGAAATATTCTTTTCCCGGAAACACTCTGTTTTGGAAACATTTTTTTTTATTTGGAATAGGGCCTATTCTTTTTTTTATTTTTGACGTATTCCTTTTTGGAAACATTAAATTCTTTTTTATTTGGAATATTTATTTTTGAAGTATTTCTTTTTGGAAACATCCTTTTTTATTTGGAATATTCTTTTTTTTATTTTTGAAGTATTCCTTTTTGGAAACATTCTTTTTTATTTGGAATATTCTTTATATTTTTGAAGTATTCTTTTTTGGAAACATTCTTTTTTATTTGGAATATTCTTTTCATTTTTGAAGTATTCCTTTTTTAGAAACATTCTTTTTTATTTGGAATATTCTTTTTTTTAAGTATTTTTTTTTAAATATTCTTTTTTAAATATTCTTAATTTTGGAATATTCCTTTTTTGGAATATTCTTTTTTTAATTATTCTTTTTTTTTTGGAAATATTCTTCTATTGTTCTTTTGATGTGGTATTTATTTTTTAAATATTCTTTTTTTGTTCTTTTGAATTATTCTTTCTTTTTCATTACAAAACATTATTGCATAGACGGAAAGTGAAGCTAAAATTAAATGATTCCAATGATGATCCTTTCTCCCATTACTAACAGATGGCGCTAAGACATTCAGAGATTTTACGAGTCAGGTATTCCGGAGATCCGGCAATATGGCACTGCTCATGTTTTCAATAAAAATTGTGATTTCTCATTAATGATAAGTTTTAATTCCAATATTATTATTATTTCATTTCTACGTTTTGTTTTATTAGAATAGTTAGCATTTTATCAAACATTTGTCTTGTAGTGAGACTTTCCCTTTTTATTAAAGGTGTAAAAGATCAGTTCAGCTGAAAGGAAAGTCGTGAAATCAGTTTTCACTTTTTCACCTATAATTTCATATTTTTTTTTTCTGAAAATGATAAGTGGATCATTATTTTCATTTTTTTTTATTATTAATAAACTTCAGCTCTTGGAAGTTTTTTTTTTATGCCAGAATAATCGCGCCTGATTAATCATCACTATCTATTAAATATTTATAATCTTGAAATTTTGGTTCATATTTTGACATTAGACCCCGTTCTATATAACATCCTATGCTTATTGTATCCTGAATTCAAGGTTTAAAATTAGCCCATTATTTCATTCAATATATAAAAGCCATTATTTTCAGCAAAAATCCTCCCATTATCCCAATTAACCTCTTATTTTTCCCATTTTGATTTTTTCTCCCTATACTTTATTAAGTCTAGTTTACAATTTTAGTAAGTTTTTTTTTTCTTTTAAATCCGAAGTATGATATTATAAATCATCGTTTATAATGTTGAATCCTCTCGATAATGCTTATTTTCACTTTTTATTCATATTTAATGATAGGCTTATAGATTCTTCGTTTAAAAAGTTTTTTGTACTCATAAACAATAGCGACGCCATTTTGTTTTTTATGTTAATAAGTACAACAACAATTTTTGTATTTTTTTTTTAATCGGGGGAAAGTCAGTGCACCAGAGTAAACTTGTTTTAATTTGAAATCGATTCAATGGGTTGACCACGTTCTTTCACTGACCAATGGACATTTTGTGAAATGATGATCAACAATAGTTTTGGGTTTATGCACTCACGTGAAATGTGAAATGTTGATGCACAACAGAAAAGTGCAGGCTTCAATTTCAAAATGATTCAGTGGATTGACCATGTTCTTTTACTGACCAATGGTCATTTTTGAAATCATGATCAACAATTTTGATAGTATTCACTCATGTGAAATGTCTTTGCGCCACAGGATTTAAAACTCTTTAATTTCAGAATATTTCAAGGGATTGATCATTTTCTTTCACTGACCAATGGTCATTTTGTCAAATCATGGTCATCAACAACTTTAGTTCATGTATTATTTATGCGAAAGTCAGTGCACCACAGAACACTTGGCTTCAAATTTAAAAAGATTCAATTCATTAACCATAATCTTTCACTGACCAATGGTCATTTTTTAAATCTATATGAGAAACAAACTCTGCTATTACACACTCATGTGAAATGTCAATGCCCAACAGAAAACTGCCTTTAATTCCAAAATGATTAGGTGACCATTTTTTTCTTCACTGACCAATGGTCATTTTTGAAATAATGATCATCAACAACTTTGGTATTATTTATGTGAAAGTCAGTGCATCAAGGAACACTTTTCATATACTTCAATTTCAAAACGATTCAATAGGTTGACCATTATATATTTTCCCTGACCAGTGGTCATTTAGTCTATTAAGTATGATTAACAATAATAACAGCAACAACGACTTTGGTTCATTATTAATGCTAAATTCATTTAACCACAGTAAACTGTTTTTAATTCAAAAATAATTTAAATGGCTTGACCATTTTTTCCCCACTGACCAATGGTCATTTATTAACCATGTTTTTATAATAACAATAATAACAGCAACGACGTCTTTAGTGTTATTTATGTTAAAGTACATGTAATTGTACTAAAGAAAACTTTAATTTTAAATTAATATTCAATGGGTTGACCATTTTCTTTCCCTGACCAGTGCAGTGGTCATTTATTAACCATGATTAATAATAATAGCAGCAACAGCGACTTTGGTATATAGTATTTATGTTAAAGTAATTGCACCAGAGATAACTGCTTTCAGTTCCAAACTAATTCAACGGGTTGACCATTTTCATTCACTGACCATTGGTCATTTTTGAAATGATAGATGTGTGGAAAACTTTGAATGGCGTGACTGTAAATCTAAACCCATTCCTCACCTGGAAGTGCTGGTCATAAAAAGCAAATAAATATAGTTTATCAGTGAAATATTTTATTTTATTTTAAATGTTTTCAAAAGTTATGATACGTGAAGGCTGTAATCTAAGGTTTAGCTCGAAGGTGCTTAAAAATAGCACTGGTCAAGAAAGGGTTGAACTGAAGCGTGGACAGTTCAAATAACAACTAACACTTCCTTATTCATGATAGTTTTTCTAGATCAACTCTTTGCTACGCTTTCTGAATTCTTTATGTACATTGTAGCCATTTTGGGTTTTATTTATTTATTTATTTTTATTTGGGTGTTAAAGGGGAAGTCCCACTTCATGACAAGTGCTTTTTAAATGCTAGGCATATGTATAAAACGTAGAAATTATATGCATTGGATTGATTTTGATATATTGCAATTAAACTTACCATTAATGAGAAATAACAACATGGGCAGCGCCTTTTTGCCTGATCTCAGCAATATACCTGAATCGTAAAATCTCAAAAGTTCAGCGCCATCTGTTAGTAATAGAAGAAAGGATGCCATTGGAATCATTCTATTTTGGCTTCACTTTCCTTCTATGCAATAATGCACAGAAAAAAATGAAAAAAAAAAGGAAAAGTAAAAAACAATAACATTTTTTCAAGATAATTTTTATTTTAAAATGGCGGAAATTTTCTGAGATTTTTTAGTAGTGCACAACACATTATTTTAAATCATATTTGTTATTATTTTTACTTTTATTTTTCAAAATGACTTACTGCGGTACATACTTGTTTTGTTTTATTTTTAATAATTATAATCTATTTTACTTTATTAAATCTACTTGTTTTGTTTTATTTTTAATAATTATAATCTATTTTACTTTATTAAATCTATTTTATTTTATTAATTTTGTTTACTATATTAAATTTATTTTTTACTTTATTAAATTATCTTTACTTTATTAAATTTTTGTTTTTCGTCATTTTTACTTTTATTTTTGTAAAAAATTGTAAGTTTTTCTAATCCTCATTCAAAATTAGCATAAAACAAAAAATGTCTGCTGTGAAAATCTCACAATTTAGTGAATTTTAGCCACTTTTTTCATTGCTTTTATATCATAAATTATTTGAAATTTTTGTTGTACTTTTTTTTTTCAAATTTTTAATTTTATTTATTTATTTTTTGTTGCAGATTTTAGTGTGCATTTTGACTATTGTGCAATAATGGATTCATTTGTCTCCTAAATTGACCGAACTTTTCTTATGGCCACATCACTGTGCACTCCCATGACCAATGGTCACTCACTGGACGACTACCAACCTGTGTAAGTTATCAATACATTTTTTAAAGTTTTAGTCTAATAGTGACCATTACACAAATGTAATGGTCAGATTTGGACCTCAATTCATGTATACTCACTTTGCCATGAATAATTCTGAACTGACCCATGACCAATGGTCACTCATTTGACGAATACTATAACCTGAGTAAGTTATCAATACATTTTTTTAAAGTTTTAGTCTAATAGTGAACTTTAAAAAAATGTAATGGTCAGATTTGGACCACAACTCATGTACTCACTTTGCCATGAATAATAATCTGAACAGACCCATGACCAATGGTCACTCATTTGACGAATACTATAAGCTGAGTAAGTTATCAATACATTTTTTTTAAAAGTTTTAGTGTAATAGTGAACTCTAACACAAATGTAATGGTCAAATTTGGGCCGCAACTCATGTATACTCACTTTGCCATGAATTCTGAACTGACCCATGACCAATGGTCACTCACTTTGACGACTACCAGCCTGAATAAGTTATCAATACATTTTTTTAAAGTTTTAGTCTAATAGTAAACTCTTTAACACAAATGTAATGGTCATATTTGGACCACAACTCATGGTACTCACTTCGCCATGAATAATCTGAACTGACCAGAGCACTGGTCAAAGACAATCAAACCATACAGGTTTGACATACACGTTTAGGATGACCTAAAAGTCAGCCAAAAAAAATTGACTCCTTTCAAATGAAGCCAGTAACTATAAATAGCAAGTTAGCAACTCAAGATGGCGGCCGTTTTAATGCTTAAAATTCAGTATAGGCCTATGGGAAAAATATACAAACCTACTCATGTTTTTTTTTAGTTTTTTTTTAAAAATAAAGCTAAGGTCAAATTGAGATATCGCTCACATGCTTGCGCATCGCTTGTTTGCACAATCTTTCAAGTATGCGCAAACACCTTTACGACAACATCATAAAAAAATGAGGGTTTTTTTCCCCTACATTTTTACTGAGGAATTTGGGACGTTATTTTCTTCCCTCCCTTCGTTCATTTTTTTTTTTATTTTTACTATAATTTTTTTATTTTTAAAAAAATATAAAAATGCAACAAACACGAAATCCGGGGTCGTCCCTCTTATATGCCCAAAAAAATCACCCTGAGACTGATCGTTAGTCGGTCGAAACCTACAATTTTAAGGGCTATCAATTAAAAACGCCTTTGGCAGGAGCGCTTCAGCCTATATGACGACGACGTCACTACTAACCACCACCACCATGCCATTTAATATCCCCATTTTTTAAGGTTTTTTTTTTTTTTTACCCCCCTTAAATTATTCTCTGGTAGATAAAAAATTGTTTAAAAATTAGTTTTTTTTTCGGCGGTGGCCATGACCTTTTGCCGGTGGTTCAGGACCGAGGGTTTCGATTGAGCAAACGGATTTTCTGCCATTGACACTTTGTTAATTGATGTGCAAATTTAGGAGAAATAAATAAATAAAGTAAATAACTAGAAATTTGGTCCCCCCCCCCTTAAACGAGGAATTAAGGGGAAATAGGACTATATGTATCAGTCGTAAAGCGGCTGTTTAGCATAATATGGCTACCTGGGAGCGATTCTTTGAGGATTCTGTAGAATCTGTGTTTTTTGTATTGCTTTTTTTTTTGTCGTATTGATAATGAAATAGATGTTTGTCTCTTATAGTTAAGGACATTGACTCGCACACATATAAAATAATTAAAGGAAATTCTGGTTAAAATGTAAAAGAATTCCACTTGAATTTGGTTGGGGGGGGCTAAGGGGGGGGGGGTGGGGGGATGAAGTCACGTCCAGAATCAGACCCATGTCTCGGTTGGCCTATATATCGATGGCTTAATTCACAAGTAGCGAATAATCCAAAAGTTGCTTTTGAGATAATAGCTGTTTTTTGATGGAAAAATGGTATAACTTGGAAATAAATAATGTGCTTATTTTTGTTAAGTAATTAAATTAGTAAATCGATTAACTCTTAGGGCCAGTTGCACCAACAAGATTAAAAATTAACCTACTGTTAATCTTATAGGTTTTCTTTACATTACTGAATTTTCATTGGCCCAAATCAGTCACATGATCATAATAACCCAGGATTAAGACTTAACTTTTGTTGGTGCAACTGGCCCATAGTAATGTTAGAAATGAATGGCTTAAAAATGCACATTCGTCTGTTTGACTTTGATTAATTTTGCAGGAAAGCGAAATAAATTAAGGGTGAAGTAGCGCATGTGCACATATCCATTAGTTTGCCCATTGAATAAAAAATGCAAAAATGAGCGAAAATTGTCGAGTTCGCTACTTGTATTTTAATAAAAATCCAGGTCTCCAGAAATTTTTTAAAATGTAAACTAACGAATGTTACTCGTAACTTATAGCAATGATACCCTGTTGGATATTCGCTACTGTTCACTCCTGTAACTTTAACAGTTACTGGTTGAATTAATTTCTGTAACTTTTAGGTTCATTTAGGGACACTTCCAGGATCACAATGTTACAATTATCTCAATTTTGACAAATTGGCTTATTCGCCACTAGTGAATTAAGCCATCGATATACTATACACGTAATGCAATGGGGTTAGTCCAATTGATTGCAATTGGTCAGTCAACAATAATATTTTATCCACCCAATCTCATGCAACTATCCTGACAAGTTTCTTACAGGATTTTTTTTTTCATATATCTTAAAATACTACTACTAATAATAATAATAATAAAAAATTTGATTAGATGATGAGGGGATTTTCAGACCTATTTTGTTGTCAGCTTTTGTTGTTGACACGTGATGTTGCCCGGTCCATTCAACTTTTCCGTGTTATACACGGGTGTCTCAACACCAAAAATTCAACAAAACAAATGTTATGTAACATTAGCACGATAAGATTGTGTGTGTGTGTATAGGCCTATATAATAAATATAAATGAAAAGTAAAAATAAAAAAAAAAATCAGCCGATGCACTTAAAAAAGTCTTCTTGAATTGCCATTCGGGACATTAAACTCTAAATGCTATTCAGGCATTAAAGTTGGAATATATTTAAGAAAACCAGCTTAGAAGTCAAGGTGCCACCTTTTTCTCTCTTTTTTTTTGTATTTTCATCCATTAGTTCCGTATTACCTTGAAAATTTCTCAAAGGTTGTCTATTCGAAAGGCGTATTTTTGGGCGTAATCTTGGGCTGATCGCGGCTTAAAGGCATTTTTATTGATCGGAATGGGATGACGCGTATGGGAGGGGATCGAGCATTTCCTGGTGTAGTCATGAATGCCAAAATGGTGCGGTAAATCTTCTAGAAAACGCCCGTCCAGAGCTTTGGCTCGGACTCCATATTATGCCCAGGAAAATTTGCAAAAGATGTTAAAGGGACAGTCTCATTTTGAAACAAGTTATTTTCAAACAGTACGCAATTACTAGATATTAATTTCTGTGCCAATAATAATTGCAGCAAAGTT
>JAQIXP010005363.1:0-10515 GCA_034700285.1 Proteroiulus fuscus | reverse complement strand
AATTTCTGTAACTTTAGGTTCATTGGGGACACTTCCAGGATCACAATGGTATCATTATCTCATTTTTGACAAATTGGTGTATTCACCACTTCTGAATTAAGCCATCGATTTATAGCCTATACAAAATTGATTGCTATTAAATCCTACCTGTTATTTGACAAGGATTAGATTGTTGGCAGTCCCATGCCCTCTCTTCGTAATCGCCCGACTTGTTGCCGTGGATGGAAAATGTGGTGTTGGCATAACCTCCGTTAAATCCTTCTTTCCACTTGATCGTTGCCGTGTTATATCCAATGTCGATAACTTCCAAGTGCGTGGGCTGCTCGGGAGGCCCCTTCGGCTGGAGACGAATCAGCGCCTTGGTCTCGTCGATGCTGTTGCTGGCGCGGCACGTGTACTCGCCAAAGTCCGCTAGCTGGACATTGTGGATTCGAAGCGTGGAAGAAAATACGTCATCCTTGAGCGCTGTGACGTTTGTATCGTACTTGTCAGTCTGATCAACGACAGGTGCTCCGTTGAAACTCCATTCGAACTGAGGCTCCGGATACGCACTCATGCGGCATTCCAGTACAGCCATTTCTGAATAGTCAGCAGCTACTTTGTCGTGAGGATGCACTATGACCGGAGGATCTAAATATAAATTAAACACTTAAAAGTTAGTCGAGAACAGATGTACCGGTTTTGGAAATGGCTAATGGTAAGAATTGTGGGCGAATTCCTTACGTTCAATTCGTAAAAGCATGGTAGTGGCAACTTGCTTCACTTGGTTTTCAAATTGACACGTGTATTGACCACGATCAATGGCTGTAAGCTGGTTAACAGGATTCCTCTCTTCGCCATTGAACCGAAGAATACTCTCGACCACGTGATAATTCTTATCGTAATTGTCCTGAGTGGTGATGCTGTAGCGGGCATCAGCTTCCAACGGCTCTCCATCTTTAAGCCAGCGGACTTTGGGACTGGGATTTCCACGAGCGCTGCAATTGAGCGCGTACTCTGGTTCACCGGCCCGGCGCGTGGCTTGGGGTGGGAGTTGAGTGATCAAACGAGGAGGTTCTGAGAAAAAGCAGAAAAAATAGTTGAGGAGGAATGTTTTTGATCAGTGTACAAAAGCTCATTTTTTAGTAGTCTTTACCGTAAACTTTGAGCGAAGCGGAGGCAATTGTGCTCTCTCCTAAAATATTTGACGCCTTGCAGAAATATGTCCCTTCGTTACTCATCCTGGCTGTCGTTAAGGTGAATTTCTGACCCAGTGACAAAGTTATATTGCTGCCATCACGCCACCACCTTACGGAAAAAAAGTATCGATAAGATGATTGTTGGCCACATATGCTAAACCAAGATGTGGATTGCCACGCACTTGTAGGTGGGCTCTGGCCATCCCTTTGGATCCGACTGGCACGACATCGTGAATGACTCGCCTTCCGACGCAATCGGTTCCCCCGGATCTATAAATGCCTTGCCGGGCTTATGCTTGATGAGAATGGCCGTGGTTGCATTGCCGACCATTTGAATGCTTTGATCCGAACCCGATCGCTTGACGTCGTTCACTGCTCGGCAGATGTACTTTCCGCTATCCTCGGCTTTCACGCTGTCAAACCTGCAACAACAATTTTTTATGTAATTTTGAACAAACTCGTATCTTCGAAGTGGAAATAAATGAACGTGAATGGTTATTACCTTAAAGTATCTCCCTGTTGCTTGAAATACGGATCACCTTCCTTAAGCCATTCCACAGTTGAAGCTGGCGGATTTGCAGTCACATTGCAATGTAGAATCACAGACTGTCCCTGTTCAACTTCGCGCTGATTGTCAACTTTCACTATTGGTGCATCTATAAAGAGAAATTGAATTATTTTTTTAGTTTTATTATATTTCAGTAGTAAGTTGTTGCTATACATGAGAACATTTTCATACAAAGAATCTCCACGACGAGTTCACTTTTCTTGGGGTTGCCAAGTCCATTGCTGGCCTCGCAGAAGTAGGATCCTGCATCCTCCAATCCATTTGCCTGCACGGAAAGCGTCTTGTCGTTTGCAATCACCCGATCTCCTCGCATCCAACGAACGTAGTTTGGCGGTGGCTTGGCATCGACGTCACACGAAATCATGGCCGTGGTTCCTCGCTCCATCAAAATGGGGTTGTAGGGGCTCAGTTTTAAGCGAGGATAATCTGATTACAAATATGAAACGATCAAACGTTTGCTTGTATGAAACAATATTTTATATTACTTTGTCAAATAAAAAAATCTGGAAGTAGCCACCTGAAGAGTAAATTCTAGAATGGACGAAGTTGAGGAATTTTTGAATGGGTGGATTCAATGTTGAGGAGTAAATTTTAAAGTTGGATCATGATTCACTCGCTCGAATTAGGGCAATGTGTCCCGATAATCCTTTACTTATTTCTCAATTCTTCAACTTTGCTTATCTTGATTTGGTTTATGAGATTTGAGTTCTGGGCTCGAAAAATTGTATACTTACAATTTACATTAATCCGGACACTCGTGTGCAGTTTCTTGCCTTCGTCCAGAGCTCTGTTCCATACTTCGCAAATCCACTCGGAGCCATCGTCTTCCTTGCTTGGAACGAGTGTCAGCGTGTTGGTAGATGCCACGTCCCTGGTCTTGCCGGGCTTGTAAGTTCCTGCGGCAGGTCTCGGATCACCCTTACGTAGCCTGTAATAGAAATACAAATTAGTCCTGGAAAATTTGGCCAATATTTGGGCTTATAAGAAATTGATACCCACCAGACTATTTCCGGAGGAGGACTCCCACCCGTACTGGAACAAACCAATTCCAGCTTTTCGCCTTCCGTAACTGTGGGATTATTTGGAGTGATTTCCGGGGCTTTCGGTGGCACTGAAATAATACACGGGACAATGTTTATTAGCACAAAATATTATTTTCTAGAAATTTCACGAAGTATGCTTGAATTAGCACTTACTCAGCACTGTCAGCTGTATTGTATTCACGTGTAGATCTTTGCCGCTTCCGCTTTCTTTTAATTTGCATTCAAATTTGCCGTTATCCCGGTCGTAAGTGGCACTGCTGATCTTCAAGTCGTATTTGCCCTCTTTAGGGTTGAATTCCAGCTGGTAACTGTTGTCTAAGGCAGTTCCCTCTATGGCCACATTGTCTTTATCGTTCTTGTTAGTGCGGATCCAGTAATAGGCCGGGTTTTTCGCCGCTAATTCGGGGTCGAACTGACATTGCAAGAGAGCCGATTTCCCCTCAACGACATCCACGTTGTTGTTCTGGCATTGGGATAATTGCACGCCTAATAACACTGCAAAGTTAATAAAAATACAAAATATTTAAAAACAAGATATTTTTTTAATAAATGTAAAGCATCGTGTATCGAAGTTGGTGAGCGAAAATAATTAAGGCCTGTCTCTCATATGGCTATTGTATGCAGATTTGAACCACTTCAGTTCAACCCTTCTATTAGTTTTCAATAATATTTCGGACAGCTTTTGTTAAATTATTCATGATGAGCCTTTGAGCAGTTTAGCCTTGTGCCAGATAGGAGCATCCTTTAATCGCAAACAGGCTTATTTATGCACAAAGCTCTACTTCTGCCGAGGCCATCCAGCCATCAGAAAAATGCGCAGAAAAAAAAGGGGCGAACGTGATCAGAAATCTAATTACGAATATATACGCTGCCAGAAACAAATCAAATAAAAGCTTGTTTTTTTTTTTTTGCACTTTAAGAAACTCGATCAAGTCCATGGCCAATCACCTGCATGCTAAGTTCCAAGATGGAATGTTTGTTAGTTCTTTGAAAAATATTAAGAAACTAGTCAACCGCTTCATAGGTGGCCATTGTAATTATCAAAAAAAGCAACATGAAAGATAATGGAAGTAGAAATTTAAGCATTCACAAATTGGCAAACTAGATTGCATACCCATTCCATTTTGTTTGAAACTTGTCAAATGTTTTAACCACATAATTATGATGGCACATAATTCATTCCGGAGAAAGCCGAGAATGTTGTTGCATGGCAGAAAAGTTGCGCTAATTTTGAAATAAATCAAAAAATGTGCGGTAAAGCTGGGAAAAGTGTTAGCTCGAAGACAAGCTGTGGTTCGAGGGTAATTGGATAGTGTACTGCAAGTGGTTATAGCCACCGTCTGAAGTCAACTTACGACTCTGACTTACTTTAAACATAATGACATTTTCAGTGGCATGCATTTCCTCGAAATTTCACAACTATTTTCTGTCTTGTTATAGAATAAAAAATATCAAGAAGTAAATAAAAAAAAATTAATGGAGTTTGCCTTGGAGCTGTAAATGACGTCATGAGGCAGTGCCTTCAATTATTAACGCGAACAACATTTGGCTCGAACTGATGCTGAACATCAGTGCTGCCTGATGACGTTAGTCATTTGCTGCTGAATTAAAAAATTTTAAACTTTTTTGATCTTAACTATAGGCAATATGTATGTGAAGTTTTGGTAAACACTTTCTCTCACTGTATTTGCCCCTTTTTAAACAGTTATTTACCTGACTTTGGGGCACTGAGTTGAATTGGATTGAAAATATAGGATATTTTCTGGAGAAAGTTTATGGTACTAAAAGTTTTAACATCTGCTTAATGTCCAGAAGTCATTAAACTATAGGCTAGGCTTGACTGGACTGAAAATTTGCTCTCCTGAAGTCCAAGTAAAATGTAAATTTTGCAGGTATATTTCTTAAAAAAAAACTACTTAGTCCTAGTAGTTTAGAGCATTGAACTGTGAATCCTAGATGTTAGGATGCGTAATCGTGACATTGGCATCAGCTTTTGACAAAAGTGTGCCTACCTAGGCCTATATTTATCATAAAAAAGACTCCTCAACTCTGTCTTCGGCATTAGACTTGTGTAAAATCACGGAGTCAATAAATAAACTGCTATTCTAGTGATGATTGCAGATTTAATAAATGGAAGCAAACAGACCATGAATCCTGTCAAATCCCCCAAAACTGATGTATAAGATACATGACTTTCTGAAAACCTGTTAGCCAACAAGCACGAGCAAATTTTGAGGAGCTTTGACAACAAATGTCTTGCAGAAATACATATTCAAAAAAACCTATTCGAGCGTTTAGCAGTTGGGAAAGTTGGTGATTTGGAACGCAAGTCGTAATCTAATTAATGTCAACTGATCAAGCATTAATTGATGAGCTTGAAACTGAGGGAAACTGGATTCATCAATTTACGGTACATTTGAGATGTAGTTTGGGGGTCAAGAGTAAAAATGGCTTCCAGGTGAGAGGAATCTAAGGAAAGCTTTTGGTGTATTATGCTCATTGGAATTCAGGAGACCTGGAATCGATTCCCAGATTGAGTTTTAACTTTACTGTGGGATAGTCCCTTTCTAAATAGCTTGCATAATATAATACCCGTGCACATTTCAGGGTGTCTGGCCGTCTGGAAAACCTGGAAATGTCAGGGAAATTTAATCTGTGTCTGGAAAATCTAAATAAAATGGAAAATTAGGCACTATTGGTGATTTTAGCCCATTTTTGAGTTTTTTTTAAGTAAAAAAATGCGCCTGCGGCGCCATTTTCTGTCATTTTTTTTGCAGTAATGTTCAAAACCCTTCAAATTTTCGCCTGCAGGCCATGAAAAATATTTTTGGGTCGGGAAAAATGGATTTTTGGGTGCGGTCCAAGGTAATTGCCAAATATTGCAGTTTTAATTGCGTATGTCAGTAAAAATGAGCTAAAATCACTTTCGTTTGGTCTGGAAATTTGTGATAATTTGTCTGGAAAACCTGGAAATGTCATGGAAATTTGATACTGGGTTTGGCCAGACACCTTGACATTTGGAATACAAAATAACCACTAGAAAATTACAAAAAAATCTTCTTGCCTAATATTATTTGACTTTTTATTACATTTTAATTGAGGCTGACTTAGCATGATATTTTTACACATTTTACTTGACTTTTTACACATTTCTCCTGACTTTTTCACATTTTTGTCTAATTTTTCATAAATATAAATATGTAATTATGCTTCATAATTATATTTGTATTTTGAAACCATTAATTTCTATAAAAAAAATAAATTTCATCATTAAAAGTAGCATAATGCCAGTAAATGGAATTTATTTGCCTGACTTGATAAAAAATTAACGAATTCGCATGATTTTGAAAAAGTGACACTGTATGAATTCTTAAGATTTGGTATCTTCCAGGTCATAAAGTCATACAATGTCATACTATGGTTAAGGTATAACAACAAATTGATACTTTTTCTTATCAATAATGATAATTTTTGACCGATATTCATTAGGAAATTCAAATTTTTGAGATATAACAAATGAATTTGACCCAAGAAGATAGAATTGGTCAAATTCTTCGTGTCATGTAACTAATGAAAATAAGTGGATTTTTCAAAATTGATTTCTCTTTCTATGCTTTAAGTGGGCCTACAATTGAAGCCCTGCATTGTGAGCATATTTTATTTTAGTAAATTATAAAAATGTCCAAAAAGTTCTGATTTATAAGTTAAAAAGTCATAAAAATTAAAATTTACATGCAGAGTTTGTTTGGTAAAACAAAATATAGGCTATATGATTTCAAGTATATTTTAGAATGCCATTTTCAAAGGCATTAATTGCCCCAATTTCAATGGGGGTCTCTGGTACATATTTTCATTATTTCGACAGGAGATGCCCAATTATTGGAATTGAGGCAAGAAACATTTAATAGGGTTTTTGGAGGGCTTTAAATTCAACATGGATTTCGTGCAGTTTAGATCTTATGTCTCCCCTCAATGCTTTCTCTCTCTCTTTCTCCCCAATACAGTTTACAATAATTATTTGCAACTTCCTGTGAGAAATGAACCGTCAATTCTTATTTCTCACAAGGTGCAATTCGGGATTTTAATTTTTTTTATTGCTAGAGGTTAAATCCAGGCGAATACTGACTTCCTCCATCGACCAGACTTATAAGTGCAAATTGGGTTTGTAAACTAAGGAGATTCGTCATCCACACATAAAAACAGTGTTGTTTTTGTTGTTATTGCTCGAATGTGATTTTGTGGAAATTTCTTTTTCCCCCCTCAGATTTTTTTTTAAGTTTTAAGGCAGGTGGCTGGCTGCATATTTAATTTAAAATTGACGATTTCACGTATGTCTTTGCAAAAAAAGTATACTAAGCCCGTGTGGTTTAATGAAAATATTAGCTTTGGTTTGCTATTTTTTTTTTGTCGGAAAAGATGATTACCCATGTGTTGCCGAAAAGAAAATAATAGAAAACTAAATCCGAGCAATTTTTGTAGGAATGTCAGTATATGTGAATTCGTAACGAGAAACCATTCTATGTAATTATATGAAGTGAAGGAAAACAAAAATGTAATATGGCGAACCCCTGGGCAACGTTTAAGATTTTAGTCTCAGATAACACACGAAAGATTATATATAAAGTGCTAAATGCTGAATTTTTATTCATGGAGAGAAAATGGCCAGTGGCTGGGATATTAGCATTTTGGCTGGACTGTGTAATTTTGAGTTCTGTTGGGTTTTTTACCAGTTGAATACGTGTTTTTTTTTTGTTTTTTTTTGAATTAATGCCCCATGGTGAAAAATAATATCTATTTGTGCAGAAAGTGAATATCAAAGTTAGGGTGACTAATTTCTGCAGAAAAATTCTGTTGAAATGTAGGCTAAATGACTTAAAAACATTTCTGTTGAAACGTGATCTGCATTTTACAGAAATTAAGATGAAAGCTTAGCTTTTCTGTGGAAGTTGTGATGAAAGCTTAGCTTTTCTGCAGAAATCGTGATGAAAGTGCAGCTTTTCTGCAGAAATCGTGATGAAAGCTTAGCTTTTCTGCAGAAATCGTAATGATAACTTAGCCGTTCTGCAGAAATCGTGTTGAAAGCTTAGCTTTTTTTTGCAAAATAATGACAATAATGAAAATAATGACAGTATTTTCTGCAATAAATTCATGACCAAAATTATGAAAAGCAATTTTTGCAGAAACTTTTTTATGTTTACTGTCTTGAAATATTTTGGGGATTATTTGCTCATTTTCAATTATCTGGCAGCACTGTTATCATAGTACACTATCATGTACCTTAATTTCAGCAGTGTTAGTGTTGCCAGATAACAAGCCCAAGGTTCTTAAAAAAATTGTAATGAAAACAAGTTTTTAAATGAAAATCAATGCTTCTTTTGGGGGAAATTATTCTTTATTTTCTTTATATTCTTTTCTATTCTTTATGTTCGTATTTTATCAAGTTTACAGACTATTTTATGAATTCATAAATATTTTGAAAATTCTAAGAAAAAACGAGAAATATTTCCCCATTACTCAGATTTATGTGCTAACTTGTACATGTAGCCTACATTGATTTTGAGGCTACTTCTAGATATCTTGGTTTTTAGCTAGATCCTTCTCAATTCATTTATATCTTAAGTTTCAATTTGAAAATTTGATTTTAAAGTTAACTAAAATCTTGAATTACTGTTAGAATTTTTTGCTAGTTTGATGACAAGCAACTTACTGCATCTTTATAGGCTATATTATTTTGAACAATATTTTTGTGACGTGAACCTGTTATTTACTAAAGTATTCAAAAATACTTTCAAAATTCTATAAAAAATGAAAAAAAATATTGCTCTATTATCACAGATTTGTGTGTGAAGTTTGTTTTCTGGTGCTAATTTTTCAAAAACAAGTTCATGTATACGATAATTAATTACAGATAACTTGTTCTAGTTGCTTTTACCTGACCGGTTAGAAAAACTCAATTTCAAATTAACTAAAATGAGGCCAATTGAAGATGCACATTGTACTTTGTTATTATATACTTACCAGCATGCTTGTATGAATAACAAACATTTGCGGTAAAGGAAAAACTTTCATCCACCCTCATATCATTTTTTTCTTTGCCCAGTAATTTTAATTTTCACTAGAATTGTTTGGTGACCAGGGGTCAGGACAACACTTTCTCAAGTCAAATAACACAAAGTTAACCCAAGACTCCCATAACCAGTTATGTACACCTCCGTCCCGAACTGTGGTTTGATATCTAACACATACTTATCTTATTAGGAGAATAAGAAAAATAGGAATTTTGTGCTAATTGTAGACCTACTATGCCAAAATTGTACTGAATTCTTTACTATAGCTAACTGTATAATTTTAAGTTTTATCAAAGAGATGTAGGTGGATAGGTATATCTTGTGGAGAGACACAGAAAATTACATAAAAAGATTTTTTTTCTTCTTATAGAAATGTTTTTAATCTTACTTTTCAGTCGTGCAAACTTAGTAACCCCCTGACAAAACAGCCATTTAGCACGTTGTGTGTGCCTTTGTGTTTATTATGTAACTGTTACATTAGCAGGGAACATGATGAATTGTATACATGCTAACAGGCATTTTTCCACATGATCAAATATGTAAAAATAGTATTTTTTTACAGAAAAAGTGGCTATTTCTTTTCTGCACACGAATTCAAATTAAATGTTCTCCAGAGAAACAAGCAGATTGTGTTTTAGCTGAAATTTTAAATGGTACATCTCATTTTTAATGCAAGAGTATGGAAATTCTAATTTGAATCATATTTACATTTATTTAAAATATACTTAGGCCTATATAAAGAGACTTGTTTAATGGAAATGTTCATCAAATGTTCATCAAAAGAGATCATCAATTTTTTTTGTTAAGTGGCTTTATTATTAACTATCTTGTCATATATTTCCACCATCTTAGGAATCACATTTAAATTATAGTTTTGCATACTGAGGTTATTTAATCCTATACAAAATGTGAATCCATAATTAAACTAATTGCTTATGATTTTATAACATAGAAAAAAATAGAATCCAAAAATTAACCAAAAATGACACTTTCAATGACTAAAGTAACAATCGTGACTAATAGGTGATGCTGGAACAAATGATGAATTATAGTTAAGTAATTCAATGGCTTAGAGCACAAGTAGCAAATGAACCATGTTACTGTGAGCTCATTTGCTATTTGTGCTCTAAGCCATTGGTATTTGCTGGATTGCTGTATTCCAGAAAATCGATGGTTATAGTCTCTCTTGTTAAGTTTAATTCCAGTGAGACTATTTTTCTATTGTTTTGCATTTAAAAATGTATTTCCATTAAGTCAGACTTTTCCTTTAAGATGCATTAATTTCTGCAGAACATGAATGTATATTTTTAAGTAGAATTTTGACACATTAGTTCAGAAAGGCATTTTCGGTGAATTAGATATATGCATATCTATTTCTTTTCTTGGGTTTTTTCAAGAGGTATTGGGTATTTAGGGAAAGATACATGTATTCAAAATGGACCTATGCTTATGATGTGAATATTTAGGCCTGGTGTCTATAACATAAAAATAGCGAGAAAAATACCCTTTTCTGAGAATATGATATCAGCATTTATTGTATAGGGGGAAGGTGGGAACCTTGGGACACTTTTTGGATTTCAATTTTTTTTATAATAAGTTTTCATAGCATGTATACCACATTTTTTGGAGAAGTAGTGTGCATTTTCCTCCTTCTAAAA
>JAQIXP010005362.1:0-10517 GCA_034700285.1 Proteroiulus fuscus | reverse complement strand
ATATCGAGATCCGTTAAATTTTGTGAAAAATTTCACGTCTATGTAAATTAGCATGGGAAAACGGAACGGTCAACTTTAAAAATCGATAACTTCATTCAGAATGCACGTGACGTCATAATCATGCAACCGTTTTTAGTAAAATTATTAATCTTCAATAAAAATCAAACCCCATCTTTGAACTTCCACCCGTTCTTGAGTGGTTTCAGTTTGAAGAAGACAAATTTAACATGGAAATTCCCATAGAGGCATGCTCTAAAAAGTGTGGACAGCCCCCTTAATGCAGTTTTTCAGATTGCACGAAAGTTACTGTATATCAATTGAGTTAGCTTGGCAACAACAAATTAAACCTCGAATTAGTTTTTTTGTATATCTATATTGAAGATATTATTAAATCTTATCAATGATTTCTAATCTGTTCATTAATTTTAATTCATTGACTACTTATAGGCTATGTTATAACAGCTTCCTCTTGTACATGAGCGTGTATCCTCAATTTCCTATCAAAATGTAATAATTTATGTACTAGATTTTTAAGTTATGGTAGTTCTTGAAATTTTGTTGTTTTCTTATAATTTTTCATCTCATTTTCATGTATACTTATTCATTTTGTAATAGTTTTTTTTTTCCAAAATCAATTAAAACTATTTTCTTTGACATGATCCCTTCAAAAAAGGGATTTTTGCTAATTAATAAACGAAGAACTAAAAAAACCACATGAGTCCACATTTGCTGAAAATGAGATGTTTACATAATATTTTGATCCACTAAATAAATAAAATGTGGTAAGACAAGAAAGTTTCTCATTTTGATCACCGAATTTAAAAAATACCAGAATTATTATGTTAAAAATTTTGGGCATTATAGGTATCCACATTTGGGCATAAGGTTAAAGTGGACTTAAACCAAATAATTTTGAGGGAACCTAAAAGTGAAGGTGCATATCAATGCATAAATTCATCTTAAAAATTAATCTCAGTTTTAAAATAACTAATTTTAATGCAATAAATCTCAGCTCTTCCATTATAGGTGAACTTTAAAAGTTATAATAGTTTAAAGTATTTTTGCTTATGAATCAGTTTTGTATAATTTTATCAGATATTTAATAATTATTATTAATCATCAATAAATTATGTGAGGCTTTATTGAGGGGGGGGGGAGTTGAGGGTGACATAGGTCAGAGGCACAGCTTGGATAAGTAAATCACACATGCTTCTAAAAATTTCTTAAATGTACATGTTTATCCAAATTTCCTAAAATTTTTCACTTTGCCTAATTTTTAAAAAATCTACTTGTATTTTTAAATTTGCTTTTGTGTTTCCTCCAATGATGATAGAATCTATAAATTTGTCAGTTTTGTAAATTTCCCAATTTGAAAGGTTTTTTTTCCAAGTTTTGAAAATTTTCAGAATTGACAGATTTTTTTAAGGTTATTAGAATTTCTCAATTTGCCAGTTCTTCAAATTTCCTTATCCAGTTAATTATTGAATGACATTTTATTTTATTATTATTAAAATAGTTGGTATATCTTTTGTTTTACCATTAAAGTATGATTTATAATATATCATTGATATATTAATTTGATGCAAGAAAAATAAACACACTTTTTGATTAGCTTTTTCGTTTTAAATTTCCCCAAAATTTTTTTATCTTAAATTGACTGTGCACGATACGTGGAGCCATCTTGATGCTTGCCTTGTAAACTTTGTTACTCCAGGCAGGGTTTCTCTTTATCATTTTTTACATTTTGTTAAATTACCAGTAAGTTCTACAATTGACTGGCATCTCAAATAAACGAGCAGTTTCCAATAAGCCGGCAGTTTTGTCTAGTTCGGGAACAAAACGTGAGCAGTTTCCAATAATATGGGCTATTTCCAACTGTTTTGTTACAATACAATTGTGCCATGTGTGTGTGCGCATTTTCAGGGTACTTCAATAATAACTTTTAAAAGTTTGCACTTTTCAATAAGCGGGCAGTTACCAGGCTATTAAGTTGAAGAGGAAGTCAAGCTTAGTGACATGTGCTTTTTAAATGCTAGTAGTAGAAATAAACTTTGAAATAAAAATAATAATAATAATTAAATTAAACTTACCATTAAAGAGAAATCCCAATTATTGTTCACAACATAGGCAGCGCCATATTGCCTGATCTCAGGAATACCTGACTCATAAAATCTCAAATTTTTAACGCCATCTGTTAGTAATGATGGAAATTTTCATCATTTAAATAATTTAATATTGGCTTCACTTTTTTTCTATATGATTATGTAATAATGCACAGAAAAAAGGAATCCAATTTTTACAACGTTTTTATTGTACAAAATTTACAATGTTAATTTAAGTGGGATGAACCTTTTCCCCATTTTACTACCAGTTGGTGCTAACATATCTGAGATTTTACAATTCAGGTATATGCTGGACTGCTGGGGTGTGATTTTACATAATTGTTTTTTTTTAGTAATATCCACCTGTGTATGAACACTACCATTGCAAAGCCTAAATCTATTTTATGGTAAAGGAAATAATAAAACAAATTTTTTACTCATTAGCATATAATGGGAATTTATTGTTGTTCAATTTATGGTTGACTGCAATCAAACATTGCTTATTGAGCTTTTGCACGGTGAGTTGGATCTAATAATAATGATTAAGTTGGTTGAATAATAAACCATTCTTCAACCCTTTTTTCCTCATTTTCCTCATTTTTTACTTCCTAAATTTATCTTCCTGAGAATAAATGCATACACTTTATATTTCAGATAAAAAAAATAATAATTGTTCGTTAGGAATTTTATCTAAATATAAAATGTTTGCAAATCTTCAGGACTGTTTTTTTTCCAGTTCCAGGATATTTCATACAAGCCTATACTAGATTATTGGATTGATGTTTGCTTCATGCAAAACAAGTTTGTAAAAAGTGTTTCGAGAAATATGAATTTGTTGTTCATAAAATAAAGCTCAATTTAAAACATAATGCTGAAGGGGGGGATTTATAAAATCAGTTATTTTAAGGTGTTGCAATGGGCCATCATAAAATCTTAAATTTTCCTGGATGCTATTTATGTTTCTGTGCTAAATTTCGCAAACTTTTATTATGATTTAAACCTAAAAAGGTTTACACCTGTTTACTTTTTAACCCATATGTTATTTGTTTTCAGAGAAATCAAAAATTGTTTAATCGAACAATACATCAAAAAGTAATAATTATATCAATTTAAAGGGTCACTTTGGAACTAATTTTTTTCTCATTAACAATAACAATGCAAATTTTTATTTTTATTTATACATTTACAAAATGCAATGTAATGTCTTTTGCAATATATAGCCTATGAATACAAATAAAAAATTGTTGAAATTGCACTAAGTCATTTTTGGCTTCATTTCAGTGCAAGGCAATAGTCATTTACATATACAGGTGCATAATACAATATTGTAATTAAATGCAAAACAGTTGATGCAAAGTAAAAATAATAAAAAAAAATCATGCATTCCAAACTACATTTGTTCCATTCAGTTGCTTTTTAGGCATAAGGATCGAACCTGCATATTGCATAGAAATTTGCATATTATTGCGTGTGCTACCTCGTGCTCAAGAGGTTGTCATCATTCGGGTCTGGGGTTAACCGTCAAGCCATCAGCAATGCATGGCCCACATCTGTCCCCATGCTTTGGACTAGGCTAAAGTCCTTAAAACAGCAAAAGTTTTGATTTTAGCAATCAGAGATATTGATGAAGGAAGGCTTTGGGAAGTTGGGTTGGAATGCAGTCGTGGCCGACTTTTAGCAGTACTGCCACTACAGTTGTCTTAAGGCTTGAAGGCCTTAGTAGGGAGAATCATAAGAAACCAGAAAACTATTACTGAGGCAACTGACCTGGGAATCAAACCCACGTCTCCTAAAGGTAAAATTCCCACCAAGGATGAAAGATGAGCAATTTTTCATTCGTAATTTTTCCCCTATTAAGGTTCCGAGAGGTTTTCCATCGTCAAGAGGTTTTCGGTAAGTGAATCATTTGTCCTTTTTTCCACAGATTTGCCAAATGGTTTTGAATATCAGGTTCGCTTTGCTTCGAATCATGGAAAATTACAAAACCTATAGCTAAGATGAGAATCGTTTCTGACTCGAGAATTGTAGCTAAATTGCATTGTATTTTTCAGAGCCTGATGATGATTTTCGCTGAGTAGATCGAAACGTCGCAAGAATTTGTTAATAAATTCTTAAATTTAAATACTGGGTCTCGTTTGCTTCCATTTACTTAATACTTCAGTCCAGACATACCAAATACTCACAAATTTAACTGAAAAGTTTAGAATTATATACGCTTACATTTATAGCTGAAGCATGTAAGATTTTAGAGCTAGTGGCAAGGTTAATGATTTATTCGAGTTTGACCAGGAATACACGTTGGACCATTCTTGTGAAATGTTTTATCTAGAAAAGAGTATAGTCAGCTGCATGTGGATGGCTACATGTTCAACAAAAACTGTGCATAGTTCAAAAACAGATTTCAATTGGCAATGTAGGAAAAAATCTGATTGTCATGCACTTGCTAAATCCAAATTAGCTATCAAGAAACTCCGTTTAATGGACCATCCAAGAAGCCATGGCCTCCATAGTCCTTAGCATGAAGGTTATATAGATTGAAGTTTCCGATTAAAGTTCAAAGCAATAAGTAAGCCTAATCCAGGAAAATTCTAAAAGGACTTTGTCATAACTCAAAGTTGAAATTTTGTCAAAAAGAGTGAAAATAATGAAGAACTTTATGTAAAATTAAAATCAGAAATGAAAGACTCGGAGAAGCAATTTAGAGAGTAGGTGGCTTTGAATTTTGTACACACTAGAGCACGAATCTAGATCCAGGACAATCTAGATTCGAGAAAAGAAATAATTTTCAGCTGAACACACTCACAATTTACTGATCTCGATTCATGCATTGCACATTGGGGAATTGCAGTGCATTGTGGGATGTTCTAAAAAGTAAATTCCACAAAATGACGTCCATTTTCTAGGGATTTTTAGGGATTTTAGGCAATGTAACCTGGTAACACTGCAATGACGTCATACTGAATCTCGATTCGACTGGAAATCTAGTTTTGGGAACACGGTTCAGTGAATCTAGTCGGAATCGACATGAATCTAGATTCAGGTAAATCTATATCGAACACATTAAATGCATGAATCTAGATTCATGCCATCGTGGCTCTAGTGTGTACAGGGTATAAAGGGTGTAATACTAAAACTATCATTTTGGTGTCACAGACGTTTCAGTTTAGTACAGCTACAGAACTATCATTTTGGTACATCTACAGGGTGTCACAAAAGTTATTTCAGTAGCCTACATCTACATAGTGTCACAAAACAAAACCAAAAAGGATCATAATGCATTGTACCATTGCAATGGTACAATTATCTCATTTTTGATAAAATGGCTTATTCTACAATTGTGAATTAATTAAGCCATCAAAAAATATTAGAAACAATTTTATATAGGAAAAATAAATAAAAGTCCCAATAGGCTACATTTGAGCTGAAATATAGCCGAATTTTGGTTTGCTCCTTGCAATTATATATAGTGCATGCATGGTCCTTGTTTAATATACTATCTAGATTTTTGTTGTTGAATTAAATTATACATTCAATTTAATTCAACTCAGCATACCTTATACGATCAGCAAGATGCATGCATATATAGGGCATGCATCAAATTGAAGTCGAAATAGTAATTGCAAGAATAAAAAAAAATTCCACAAAATTTAGAGAAAAATATATATTTTCAACTATTTACAACTTTTTCTTGGAAAATCACATTTTGTCCATTTAAGATATTTTTCATAAATATAAAAATAAGCCTAGCTGATCGAGGACCAAATATGGGCAATATTCTATATCGTAGGCATATATAATAATTATATACTGGTATATTACAATTTTAGGAGATTTACAGTGCATGGGGTAGAATATTTTAAAGGGGGTCAAAAGGTTAGAAATGCAAGGTCCACCATGCAGTTCTTTTTGTAGGACGGGAATCTATCCCCTATTGTGTTATATTAGGCTATATTAGATGGAGGGAGCAAAAATATTAATGATACCAATTAAGGTAGACACATGAAGAATGGATGAGTGAAAAATCACAACCAAAAAAAAAATCACATTAATCAATATGCTACCATAATAGGTGTAATAAAATGTCTAAGACAACATCTGAATGCTAATAATTCAAGTATAGGCCTATATGCTTATTGCATTCTATGCACATAGGACAGTTAATTTTTAATTTCTCACAATACAAGAATCAAAAGGTTAAGATTGATCTAATGGTCAAATAACATGCAGAGGTCCATGCATTATAGGCCAGAAATTTTTTTTAGAACCTTATGACAATATCTCCAAAATGAGCAAGAGTCATCATATTTGATCTTATATGAAAACCCTCTGGCATTTCAAAAATACAGCAAAAATTGGGAGGCTAAAATGTTACTTTTTTCCCATGCATGCATGCATGCATGAGGATGTAGACATTCCTTTATCTCTTAAAGGCTTACTACAATTTCTAATAACCCATACAATAAATATCTGCACTGGAGTCAACCCGGGGTTATCATCGCAAATTATCCCCTGATGAGAGAAGCCTAAAGGCAACTCGGAAAACTAGATTAATAAAATTCACACAGTGTTTGCTTTCTAAAATACTGCAGTGTTAGGCCCCATATATAGGTATATGAAGTTTTCTGCAAATCCCACCAACAGATGAAACAAAATTTATATTTTATATATAGGGAATGTGCAAATTTTTGTTAAATAATTAAAATAGTAGGCCTAAATTAATAAAGTAAATTTGAGAAATAAAAGGCTTAAAAATGCACATTCGCTAGTTTGACTTTGATAAAGTTTGCAGGGAAGCGAAATAAATTAAGTGTGAAGTAGCGAATGTGCACTTCCATTATATAGTTTGCCTATATATTGAATAAAAAAATGCAAAAAAAAAGAGCGAAAATTCTCAGTTCGATATATACTTGTATTTTAATAATAATTAATCCAGCCATAGGTAGAGAAATTTTTAAAATATAAACTAACGAATGGTATCTGCAGTCACTACTAACTTTTAGGAATGATACCTTAATTGTTGGATATTCGCTATATATAGGCCTACTCTAATTCACTTCTGTGCAACTTTAACAATTATTGGTTAAATTAATTTCTGTAACTTTAGGTTAATTAGGGGCACTTCCAGGATCACAATTAATGGTGCACTTATCTTATTTTTTACAAATTGATTCACTACTTCTGAATTAAGTTCTGAATACTCCCCTATATATAGACATACTGTTGTTTATGAATCAACTCCTTATATAATGGCTTGGGTTGGGGGGGAGGATGGAAAGATCTCTTCCCAAAAAATCATGCAGAATGTGTGATTGTATATAAGTATAATGCCTGGATTTGTAATTCAGTTAAATATTATTCAGAAAAAATAATCAATTTGATATTGCTCTAATTTTTCTGGACTTGCATGCATGCATTGTTAGTTTATTTACAATTTCTCTGCATGCTTTTCAGTTTATTGTTATTGCTTAAAATATGGTCAAATGTTCAAGAAATTTCTTATATATAAAAATTGGCGTAAAGTTCTGTACACAAATGCAAATTGCTAAACAGTTTATGCAAACACATGCATGCTCAGTCATTAATACAGAAATCGGCCTGAAGTTTATAGTTAACATTATTGTAAGTCATATATGTTTTCTGCCAAAATTTCTTATAAAAATTGGCATTATATAAAGTTCTGCAAAAAGAGTTTCTCCAAACACATGCTTATAGTCATTAATGCAGAAATCGTCATAAGGTTTAGTTATTGTAAATTTATTGTACTTTTAGTATTGGAAAGTTTTCTGCCAAAATTCCTTATACAAAAATTTGCGAATAACATTTACTCAATGCCTTTGGAAAAATTCAATAAGGACCCTTACAAAGTCTAAATATTCGACCTCAAATATACCGAATATTCGGTCCATGCAAGCATCTGAATCAGCAAAAAGTTTGATTAAAATAATATTGGGAAAATAAGCACAATAATATATTTTTCAAAATAAATCAGCAAGGGACAAAAACAAAAATAAAATTCTACAAGAATTATAAGAAAGTGCCCTATAACAATTTGCATGCATAAACTCATGCAATTAATTCTCAAAGAAAAGATTTCAGATGAATTATTGCCAGTATAAAAGTGGTTCCATTACCCAAAATATGAAATTGAATATCGACCAATTAGGCCTAGCATATATCTCCTAAATGAAGAATGTAATTTTTTCTGCTTTAGACCTATTTTACTGTGTAAATAGGAATAAAATTGACACAATACCGTGACTTTTTTAAATTTTTGTGCAAAGTATACTGCAGTTGTAATTTATTATAATATATAGTGCATGTAAACAGCAATCCATGCAGAATGCAGTTTATCTGCAATAGACCTAAACAAAATAAAACAAAACATTTTTTTTTCTGTATTATAATGCAGTTTTATTGTGCACTTTTGCAATTTTACTGCAAGCAAGCAATAATTGCAATCTGACTGTAGTAATTTTTCCACTGATAGGCTACATATATAAATAATTATAGCCCTTCCTATAATAATTCAAGGGGATATTATTGAACATTCCCTTATTTCACAACTAATTTCATAAATTAGCTGAATTAATTAAATCCATGAAAAATATATATGTCAAGGAGACTACATATGAGTGCAGGTGATGATTGGTTTATTAAAATTAAGCATGAAAAATGTCTAGTGATTTCTATACTATAATGATTGTTTTTAAATATATAATGATAGTATATTTACACTAATACCAGCAATTTAATAGGTTTATTTACATATTCTAATTTGCAATTAAGTGAAATTTTCTTATTTCAATTTCTTTAAGATCCTTTCATTTTCATAATCATTTTATTCGTTGTATATAGGCCTATACATTTTCCCCCATTATTTGAGATTTCATATATATGCATAGTCTCATGTTTAATAACCATATAGGGTTTCCATGCACTGAAATTCCATTTTTAATTTCATTGACTTTTCCAGGTTTTTGAAAAAAATTCCCTGACTTTTATCAAAAATGTTTACATAAACTTGAAACAAAATTTTATAACATGCACAGTTAGCCTACCCGGTATATGTTTTAGACCTTTTGACATGCCTTACAATGATTTGTCTTCCATTTTAGGAAAATAGCACACTGTGCATACAGTTATATAAGCATCAAATGGATTCTCTTCAATATTTTTCGATCATTTTGACCATGCAATTGATATTCATGACTTGGATTACATCATACAATAATATTTTTCTTTCCAGCCATTCCTATATGATTAATATTATAACCAAAAATACACTTGTATAAGAATATATGCATATACAATTTTCTATTTTGAATTGCTACAACAAATCAACAATTGCCTTTTCATGCATATAATAATAAAAGAGAAAAGACCATAAGCTTATTCTAAAGGGAAAGTCCCTATTATCACATAAGTGTGCCCAGATGCACTTTCTTTTGTGCTGTAGGCCTATCATAAGCAATTAAGCTTTGAGATTATCGCAATTTAAGACTGTCACTTTACTATAGCTGATGCAAATTTTACTGACATTTTTCAATGCTGTGAAAATTTAAAATTTCCCTGACTTTCCACGTTGTTCCTATATTTCCCTGACAATTCCAGGATTTACAGGTGAGTGCATGGGAACACTGAATAACGTTCCCAGTTTTAGTGTTTTGGTTACAGCTGTAATTATTGTGAATTTTCTGTTAAAATCGCGGGCGGTTATACTAAAAACGTTATATGCCTATAACACAATGCTTATAATAAAATGATGAATGTGTAATATTCACATTAATAGATCCCATGCATGCATGTAGGCCTATGCCCAAGCAGGACATTAAATATAGGAATATTATTATTGTTATCCAGATTTTGAATGGTATAAAACATAGGGCTATAAGAATTGCATCCCAAAATTTGTCTTTAAAATCTGTCTATAATATTCGAATTCTATCCCAAAATATATAGGAATATTACAAAAAATCAATCTCATAATATTAGAGTTGAAATATCATCACACAATATTGGAATATTAAAGAAATTTATTTCCCCAAAAATAGTGTTCATGAACACTTCTTTAGGATTCTTTTCCCCCAAATTATACGTTAATTTTGCGAGAATACAGCCCATAATTAGCCTATACATTCAATGATAATCCATTCAAACTTTAGAATTTTGCCAAATTAAAAAAAAAAAAATTAAATTACAGAATATTAGGCCTATACTTCTCTTGTTCAATGTAGATTTTATCACCATGCATTCCTGCAAAGTTTCTCATGGTACAGTGAACTATTAAAAATGGTTAAATTGGCCTTGCAACTTGAATTTAAGATGCATTAAAATCTTATTAAGGGGGCTGTCCATACTTTTAACAGCATGGGCCTATGGGGATTTCAATGTTAAATTCGTTTTCTTCAAACTGTT
>JAQIXP010005361.1:0-10517 GCA_034700285.1 Proteroiulus fuscus | reverse complement strand
AAAAAATCCTATGTCCGGGTATGGAGGATTTTTAAGGGAAGAAAGTCGAGTTGTCCACCTCGTAAAATGGACCGCACGGATGAATTCACAATTGAAAAATGAAGTGGAAATACAAAAAATAGTAGGAATCCGAGCTACTTTTCAAAACTGCCAAATTAAAAAAAAATCCTATGTCCGGGTATGGAGGATTTTTAAGGGAGGAAAGTCGAGTTGTCACATCCTCAAAATGGACAGCGCAGATGAATAAAGAATCGAAAACTAAGTCGAAATACAAAAGAATGGTAGGAATCCGAGCTACTTGGAATTTGAGCAAAATTGTAAAAAATCCTGTACTTTAGTATGGGCGATTTTTAAGGTAAAAAAGTCGAGTTGTCACATCCTCAAAATGGACCGCCCGGATGAAAAGAGAATCGAAAACTAAGTCGAAATACAAAAGAATGGTAGGAATCCGAGCTACTTGGAATTTGAGCAAAATAGTAAAAAATCCTGTACTTTAGTATGGGCGATTTTTAAGGTAAAAAATTCGAGTTGTCACATCCTCAAAATGGACCGCCCGGATGAATAGAGAATCGAAAACTGTGGAAATACAAAAAAATGGTAGGAATCCGAGCTAGTTAGAATTTTTTCAAAATTCTATAAAAAATCCAATGTCCGGTATGGGTGATTTTTAAGGGAAGAAAGTCGAGTTGTCACATCCTCAAAATGGACCGCGCGGATGAATAGAGAATCGAAAACTAAGTGGAAATACAAAAAAATTGTAGGAATCCGAGCTACTTGGAATTTTAGCATAATTCTAAAAAAATCCTGTATGGCATATTGACGATTTTTAAGGGAAAAATAGTCGAGTTGTCACATCCTCAAAATGGACAGCTCAGATGAATAGAGAATCTAAAACTAAGTGAAAATACAAAAAATGGTAGGAATCCGAGCTATTTGGAATTTTCGTCAAATTCTTAAAAAAAATCCTGAACTATACTATTGGCGAATAGAGAATGCTAAAATAAGTCTAAATACAAAAAAATGGTACGAATCTAAAGCAAAATTAATTTTTATAAAATTTCACTAAAATCCTTACCCGTGGTATTGAAAGATTTTTTGATGAAAAAAACCTAGTTATCTCAATTGGAAAATGAACTGCACAACTGATCTGCTAAAAAGCATTAAAATCCTGAACTATACCACTTAGCACTTTTTGGCTTAAAATAAAAGTTCTTAAAATACGGAAATGAATAGAAGAAATGAAATAGGATGAAAAAAGAAACATCTTGTGCAAATTTGTTGAGAATCTAAATAAGTTGATTTTTCTGCTAAAAATCCTGAACTAACCCGTCATCTAGTGCAAATTTGATGCGAATTTGAGTAAGTTAATTTTTTTGGCAAAAAATCATTAAACTCCTAAACAAAAATCCCTTAGCAATTTTTTTTAAGAAAAAATAAAAGTTCATCAATGGGAAAAATAATAACAGAAAAGAAAACGGGATGCAAAAATACACTTTTGGTTAGAATTTGGTAAGAATCCGGTGAAGTTCATTTTTTTGCAAAAAAATAATTATTAAAATTTTGAACTAATCTCTTTGTACTTTTTTATGAAAAAAATAAAAGTTATTTAAATGGAAAGCAAATAACAGTAATGAAACCTGGATAAAAAAATATTCGTCTGATGCGAATTTGACGAGAAACATTATCTTATCTAAAAAGTTTTCCAAATGTGAACCTGCATTCGATGGGTACAATTGGATTTTTGATGACAATCTCTGCAACGTAATTCAGATTTTGCATATTTTATGGTATGGCCTTAAATTGTTGGTGGTAGAAATAAAAATACCTAAAACTTACAAAATTTTGTATCTGTTTTTATATAAAAATATTATAATTTTGTAAATACAAGACAAGTGAACAATGAAAATTTAAAAATTTAAAGACTACGCTCGTACACTATTACATTATCAAAATTATTAACTAGTCAATAGTAAGCTAAAACTTTGCAACTGTTCCCCAGGATCAATTTAATAATAGGTTCATTGTAAAAAAATTTCTTAATGGATGTAATTGTAATTTTATAAGACTTGGTATGACTATTAGTTAAAATTTTATCCACATTTAAAATTATTATACAAATTCCTCAATTCATTGAGGGAACTTTACTGAGGAGGACAAGACGAATTATCAAACTTGAGTTTGAGTATTGCTAAGCATTGGATCAGCAATGCCATCAATTCGGATCATTTGAGATGACGAGGAGAGAAACTGAAAGGAAGTAAAAAGTACTGGTAATAAAGTATAGCAGCCAAAAAAGTACAAAATTATGTAACAAAAATTTAAAAAATAATTTGAAATTGCTGACATTTAAAGAAAATTTCCTTATTACCACGAATTGTTTAGGTAATTTCATCTAAACCTATGCAAATAAATACTTATTTCATTCCTTATAACATTTCTGAAGTTCTCCAAGGACTTTTCATACTTCCAGAAATGCAATTAACATTATCAATAATATGTGCTTTTCCTATATGTTCATGTTGCAAGTTTCTTGGTATGCCCCCAGGAGTATTGAGTAATAAATTAATTAAAAATTATTAGTACTTTTTATATATATAAAACAATTAAATTATGGTGTCCTGTCATTGATTTGACATGATGGCTATGATCCCAACTCTAGTTTGATTAAAGGAAATGTTCATATCAAAACAACCATTTTACTGTTAAAAACTTTAGGTAAAATAATGTTTTACTGCGAAGTTTGACCTTGACGTCACGCAATATAGGATAAAATTACTGTTTGTTGCATTAATGTTAGCACATTTCAAGCGCTAAAAAAGTCATGAATATTAATTCGAACAAGCTGAATCTTAATCTGAAATCCGTTTTCCAAAATTCCCTCCGGATCCAAAGATATAAGAATTGAAAGTAAGGAGTTTGATGCCATTTTTCCCATAAAATCCTATAATAACCTGGCGTTTTGGACAATTGAAGTGCTGACAAAAATAATGAATACTACTAATTCGACCATGCTAAATCCAAATCAGAAAAACCGTTTTATGAAATTCCATCCGGATCCAGCGATATAAGAATTGAAAGTATGGAGATTGATGCTGTTTCAACAAAATACCTCTAAAAACCTGGGTTTGGGACATTATAAGTGCTGAAAAACTCATTTAAACTATGTAATTTGAACATTCTGAATCTTAATTTGAAATCATTCCAAATTCCAAATTCCATTCCAAATTCCATCCAGATCCATGATTCCTTTCAAAATTGTACCGGCCCCAAACTATTTACCCCCAAACAGCAGAGCAAGCCCATGTCAAGTGCAAGTTATCAATAATTTCGTTGCAAAACATCATTGCACTGCCTAGTCTTTTAACTATAAAATATAGTCTTGAGTGAACATTTACCTATTATAAAGTAAATTAGCATATTTGAACGTAGGAAAATGTATACCTGAGAATAGTAAATGCAGAATGTTAAGTGTTTCGCTCAAAATGTTCACTTATAATATTAAATTTTAGTAAAAGTATGAATTTCTTTTGGTATAATAATATTGATTTGTATCGAGCTGTCTTACTGTAGTGGTCATATTTATCTACGACTAGCTGGATATATTTTAAGCTCATTGAAACTTTCAGTTTAAAGTTTTGAATAAAATACGTTTGAGCATGCAATGCCTTAATTAAAAAGAAAAAAAAAACAAGGAATCAAACCTAAGGTGAAGAGGAGACCCATACCCTGCCATTATCTGTTTCCTGGCCACCACTGAAGGACTGGCGACTCTTCGACTTGACCACACCAGAAAGTGCCATCTGAAATAACAAAAATCAAAATCCCATTGATTCCTTACGTTCATATCTCCACTTTTAAGAATTATTTCTCAAATTAAATAACAAGGTTAAAGAAACTTTAGAATTAGTATGATGTTAAAAGTAGGCTTTTTGTTAGTTAATTCAAATAAATGTTAGTAGAAAAATATTATTAACAGACGAATCAACTATTATTCAGGTCACTGTCTGGTTACAACTTGGTAACCATTAAATACTCGTGTAACGCAAGAATTCAATGGGTACTCTTAACCAAATAAGCGCAGTAAATGCCTAAGAACTACAATATTGTGAGGAATAAACATGTCTTCCAGCATATTATTAAAACACTTTATTTTGAATTTATAATACAGTTTCTTTTAATAATAGGATGAATAACCAATAACAGCAATAATTAATAACCATGTATTCCAATTATTAAAAGATGTATTAATATGTCGTAATAGGATTAGACAGCTTTACATTAAAGCCATCAAACAATTTATCTTCACCTCGTAGCTGCATCTCAATTTCTCGTCAATTTCAACCATGATTGTTCAAGTTAAATCACATTTGGAAATATTTTTAAAATGGGCAAATAAAATTTATATTAAAAATTGAATATTTTTAATGTTAAACTTTGAAAACAATATTAAAACCAATTAAAGGGATAGTCTCACCTTGTTACAGTTTATTTTGTGATAGATTGATTTAGTGGTAAATGCTTTTCAGAGGAAGTAAAATTTTTACAAAAAAATAAGTCCAGTATTATCCTTTGATTTGTCAGCCATTTTAGAAAAGTTATTATTTTCAAATTATAGTATTTCTGGTAAAAATATTAATTTTTTTTGCTTCTCAACTACTGTTTGCCCTTATTTTAAAATATTATATTTAAAAAGGTGCAACTTTCCCTTTAACAGCATAATTTATATAATCAATACATCCCTCAAGTTAATTGAAATATAGCATAATATTTAGCACTATTCAAACAGGTCAATTTTAGCCCTTGATTCAGAAAAGTTAAAAGATAATAATATTCATGCAAACAAGAATTTCAGACATTTTTTAAAGCCTAATAATTTTGTGAGCATTAACAATTTTTACTTCTTGGTTTATTTTGGGGGGAATTTACATTTTTGAAAATCAAAATTATGCTTTCAAGGCATAAAAATATGTTTTAGTAATTCATCATAAACCAGTTTAGAATAAAATTTAAAAAGCCCAAAATATAATTATTTAGTCATTACTCATAAGCAACTCGATGGCTGTTATACACAAAATTTTTAATAACATTTCCATACAATAAATTCTGTTTTAAAACACTTACTTTTTAAATAATAAGAGTGCCTATTTTTGTGATCTATAATTCAGAAGCCAATTATTTTTACTAATTTAGACAATAATTTTTAGTAAATCCTCTATTATAGCCAGAAAACTAAAGCATAGTTCATCAAAAGGGTTATTTGCCCATTTTTTTTGCTGTTTTTTACTAATAAAAAATTTTGTCCGAAAAGAGATTTGCTTTCAACCAGCAAGGGTTCTAGGAATGTTTAAAATATTTCATAACGTTTCTTTATTTCATTACACATGCTCTGCTATTGCGACATGCAAGTCTTCCAGTGCCACCATATCGATCTGGAATTTTCTAATGAAAAACTCAACACTTGGTGCAAGAACATATATTTGAAAATATAAAGTGTGGTGTATAATGCCCCAATTCAATGCATGTCACCGAAGTGATTGTTGCTCTTAATTCAATGCAGTCACTGTCCCCCAGTAGATGTTGTGCTCATTTGGAGAGATGGTTTTTTTTTGTTTTGCAAAAAAAGAGACTTTCAATAACTCATTCCAGTTATCATAATATCTTCTCATTTCTTGAGTGGATTTATTTTTACACGTCTCCCTGAAATTTCCATTTCATATATATTTTTAATACACATTTCCTAATTTGTCATGCAGTAGCACATAGTGATCCATTAACACTCGGAAATCCATTTTTAAATTAATTTGTGACTAAAATATCCTTCTGAATGTTCATTAATAAGGTCCTCCCTTATTCTGGACAATATTTATAAACTTGTCAGTGGTATAAATATTAGCAATGATAGGTAATAATAAGTAGTATAAATGATAGGTAATGAAAGGTAGGGATAAATAGTCAGTATCTGTGTCAGGTCACTCTGCTCTCTATTGTCACTGGTTTTAAATACTGGCTTTAAATAAAATTAACTAAATTTTCTATTTTTGCTGATAACTACGCTCGTATATTCCCAAGTCTTATTTGTACCTTTGGCCTACAGAACTATACTTTCCTAAGTTTGTTATACATAATCACATATCCCCTATTGTTTGCAAACATTTATTTCCAACATACTGACAAAATGTTAAAAAATGTTTGAAACTGATGGTGTAACCACCAAATGTTTGTTTTAGCAAATCCCATATGGATATTGGTTTATGATGGTTCAACTGTACACTGGTTAAAAAAAACAGCTTTTCATTTTGTAATTAATGAATACATTTACTTTAAATGCATTTTTTAGTTCAAAATCTTTTTTGTAACTAGTCTTAGTATTGTTTTTTTTTAATGTTTGTGGGTTAAAGAAACCAACATATAGGGAACTGCAGATATGTTGGCATATTCCAGTACATCAAATAGAATAAACCAACATTACCAAAATACTGGTGGAAAAACACTAGGGTAACTCAACAATACCATGCACAGTAGGTACTACATATTTCAAAACTGAATTTGTTTTCTTTTTCCATACAATCACTTTCTAAAACTTTTGGGCACAAATCCAAACTCAAGAATCCATTTTTAATGTCTTTTTTGGCCAGCATATATATTTTGCTAATATATGAAAGACTGTCCATAGATGCCGAATATTTTGGCATTTAGATAGAAGCAGGAAATCCAGTACAGGACTATATTCTTCGAAAGAATCTACGACACACTTCATTTGCATGCATCCAATTGAAAAGGTCAACAAAAGAAACTCAGTTTTCAGGCCCTCGCATACAAGCTACCATATGTATAGTAGACAGGAGATTAAGGCCATGTATGCCATAGTCAAATTTACACAAAATAACAAAATGCAAGCATCCTTACATGTAGTAATAGAAAAATATTGGAAGAAAGCACGAATGCACTGGATAAACTGCAGCATAACATGTAACGTATTGGAATCGGAAATGAGGGTTTGCTGGCATGGAAAATGCATTTTGCCATAAAATAATCCAAGCAAACCAACATGTTTCTGCTGAAATAGCATTTTATTATTTCTACTTGAAATCGTTAGGCATGCTCTGCAAATGGGCTCGAGATAACTTAAATATATTTTCTTTTTCTAAAGGTTGCAGTAAATACAATTTTAACTGGCATTTTCTAGCTATATAGGGTAAGTCTATTGGAATTCTGCTAAATTTCACATTTTTGGCAATAATATTCATGACTTTTGACGAAGCATGAGATGGTCTATCATTGTCACATGGGGTTAATCCGCTCGTTTTTCACTTACTTTAGCCAACAGACAAGTTTAGCAGTTTTTCTGCTGTGTTTTTTTGCTAATCGATAAAAGTCACAATTGCATTGCACATAAGAGTATACTGAAATGTTGGCTGTCATATGTAGGAATTTGATATTTTCACCAAAAAATATTATTATAAATATTACCGAAATATTTTGTAAAATACATGAATTTTAAAGGGATGTTTTCTTCAAGTACATGTATAAGAAAGACTATTCAAAATATTTTTAAAATATAGGATTAGTATTATTTATTTAGGACTATCATAAAGTTCTTCACAAAATATGTATTAATACTCCAGTTTTTTTTCCACAAAATAGAGGAATATAATAGGAATTTTTACCCAAAATATAGAAATAGTATTGGAAGTTCCTCCAAAAATAAACAAATATAATAAAACTTTTTCTGAAATTTAAGAAATTTTGAGTTTTTTCACAAAAATATTGTAATATTACAGGAATAGCTTTCCAAATCATAAAAATATTACAGGAATTTTTCCCCAGAATATTTTTTTTCTCAAAATATAGAAATACTATTAGAAATTCTTATCCCAAATACAAGACTACCACAGGATTTTTTATTCCAAATTCCAGAAATACTGTCGGATTCTCTTTCCTAAATATAAATTTTTTAAACTTTTCTAATATTTTAGGAATTTTTCCCAAACTATACACAAATATTATAGAAATACTTTTCTCAAAATGTAGGGAATTTTTTTTCCTTAAATGAGAAAATATTAAACGATTTTTTAATATTATAATTTATGGCCATGACATCATATCATAAGAATGTCTATGGCTATTTTTTTCAAATGATATGATTTAAATATGTTTTGTGAAATGATCAACCAGAACATTTAATGCTAATCCATTCAGAATTTAGAAAGATTATCCATTTCATAGATTTTGATGAAGGATCAGTTCAAAGTAGCCTTTTCCGGTGAGGGATAATCTCATAGGGCGAGTTCAACTTTCAAAATAGATAAAATTGACTACTAACATAAACTTCTAACACATAGATACCTTATAAAAATCATAGAAAAATGCAAAATGAATGGAATCTTTTAAGAATTTGGTCAAAAATATATAAACCACAGGACATCTATAAGCCCTGCAATTGTGTGGCTAAGAAAAGTGGACATAAAACTAAGTGAACTTAAAGAGTTAAGAGTTATTGCTCATGTAATTACAGATTTTACTGTGCATTTTCTGTAAGAATGTGTACAGGCAGCGATTAAGATGGCTGTGAAAAGTGGTTAGTCTCACGACACGGGTTAGTATTAATTAAAACCATAATTTGTTAGTATAGAAATAAGATTCAATAGAATTATAATAGTTTTATTATACCTTAGCTTTCCTAGCTTCCATTCGTGATTTATAGTAGAATTCCAGCAGAGCGACAATCATAGCAACAACAAGACCACCAAGAAGAATGTAGAAAATTCCAGCCACGTTGCTTAACGTTAGGCCACTTCTTGATGATTCCTGCACAAAATCGTTAGTGTCAGAATAATTGCCAACAATCAATCAACTCCTGACCAATAAAATTCCTCTGTAACAACACTAAACCCAAATTGCCACGTAAAACAAATCTATAGTAAACAGACTTCTTTAACTTCCTAGACTAGAAAGTTACCAAAATTTTATTAGAGGAAATAATAATCTTATCTAGCATAGGTGTAACTCGGGGAAAAGGGGGTAATCGCCTTCACTTTTTTTTGAAAAATATATCTCCTGGGTAAATTTTTCTAAATGAAAAAAAAAAATTCAAAGCTTGTCCCCCTTGAGTCATTAAAATGATCACCCTAGGGCTGAAATTTCCAAAATTTTCTGGGGGATGGGGGCTTGGGCATACCTAAATTGCAACCACTTGTCTGCATTTTGCTGTAAATTTTTTTTTGGGAAAGGAGAAGGGTTTTAGCAACTTTGGCCCCTCTCCCCACGCCACTGGACCACCCATACCCTCTCCCAAAGGATTAACAATACCCTGCCCCACATGCCCTGATTGAATATCAAAGCAATTTAATAAAGAATTATTTCAAAATCACTTTTTTAACAATTTTCTAGTAAAAATAAATCATTGAATATTTCAAGTGAAAGTGTACAGAGAGGTTAAGTAAAGTATAGCTTACCTTGCTATCTGTTTTTTGGCACTCACTTCGGTCGTACCACCACCGATTCTCTAATTTGGCTAGTTCTCCATTTTCTTTTAAATCTAAGACAGCAAAATTGAGATCATCTCTGGAAAAAAAAATGAAATAAAGAACTATACTTTAAAATGTTCTTTGGATTTGGTACTCTAATTTGGAAACAATATTTCTCTGACACTTTAATTTTACTATATTATCTAAAAACACAAATTTGTCTAAAAAAAAAAAAAGAGTATTTTTAATTTGTTTAAAGTCAAAATCTTGAAATCTTGAGAAAAACTCAGCAATGTGATAATGTGTGACATTTACCTGAGAGGTGATCCTAAAGGCGTTGCTATTCCATATCCTTTTGCATCTAAATTTCTTCCTACTTTCATGGTGTCACAAGGCTGCCTTTCATTCACATAGTCATTTTTAGTTGATTCAAGTAAAAGGGCATATTTCCCTTTAGAATTCCGAACTCTATCAATTCCTTGATCATATGTTGGCACAAACACATGACTTTTACTGTTCATGAATTCCCACATTCTTGCATAAACAGCAATTTTAGAATTCTACAAAGAAACAAATTATTATCAAACTTTAATGTCACTAAGACTAGACGGGGTATTGCAAACAAATCTATAATTATGGAAATGAACTGTGTATTAACATGTGAGTTCCATAACAGGTGTCATGTGGCAAATATATGACAAAATGTGTGGAAAGCCTCAGCTTATTACAAATCACTTACAAAATGACGACAAACAACAGTTGAGAAAGCATAGAAATTATAAATTTTAGCCAGACTTACCATAAATGAGAATTCATGACATGGATGAAAGACACCATTTTACAATACTAACACAAGAACTGGCGCCATCTAGTAGTTACTTTTGTAAATTAAATTACTGAAAGTGTTCAGGTGAATATTCATCCTTTCTCTATGGAATAGTTATGTCAGTTATCAGTGGTGGATCCAGGGGGGGGGGGGGTCGAGGGGGTCCGGACCCCCCCCCTTGGCTGACCAAAAGGGCAAATTTTAGAATACATCCCTAGAACCAT
>JAQIXP010005360.1:0-10517 GCA_034700285.1 Proteroiulus fuscus | reverse complement strand
AATTCTCCTGATAGTGGGATCACACCCCTACCATATGGCATTCATTTGCTGCCTGTAGGGTACTGAGTTGAATTGAATTGAATCGTCCCCATCAGTTGGTCCCACATCCTCATGTCTGGGTGTTGTATTGGCATGTGTTTGGTTAAACTTCACGATGCATCATTCCCAAAAATTTGAGATATAATTCAAATCTGTACATGGCATAAGCAGCATCAGCAAGCATGTGTTGATGTCCTTCGATGCTTGCTCAGCATTGTTGATTTTCGTAGAATGCGCAAAACTGTTCTTTGACAGCATCAAGAAACTGAATGGTATCCAGTTGTGGTATCTCGTTGAAACAATGCCACAACAAACGGCAACTGCAATTCCACAAACTGGTTTTCAGACTGACATCTTATAAATCAGAGTTTTCAACCATTTAGCAGAAGGATGGGTTTTGTTGCTTGCATCGGATATGCCATAGATATATCAAACTGCATCACTGGAAACAAGTTTCTTATTGATGTTACCACCTGTACTTTGCTGGTTTTTGTCTCGATATCGGGTCCTGTATGTATTTCTGCAACCCACGAAACAATTAGTGGGGGTAAAGCTCAATTTTCTCTTGACGGTTGACCAGGTCTCACTATCGACTTCATTGTCTTACTGGCTGCAACATATTCGGCTTCCATGAAAGACAAAGCTACACTTTAGTAGTGTGCTCTTCCTGAGCACAGCACCACCAGCAAATGTGATTACGCTGCCGCTTGTCGATCTGCAGGTCACCACCAGCAAATGTGATTATGCTGCCACTTGTTGATCTGCAGGTCACCTTATTACCAGTATGATATTCATCGCTGTACGCATCTATGTCGGGTTCGAACATCTCATAACAAATACATTTTCCACTTACCTCATGATGCACTTCCTCAGCTGCAGATGGGCCTGCGTTGATGCATCTTAAGCCCTTGATGTGACATTAACTGTGAAGGCAATCTCCAGCTGCATCCTTTCTGCCAAATATAACAGACTGCTGATTACTTTTCTGTAACTGGTTGACGACAAGTCAAGTAATGGCGAATTACCAGGCTAAAAGCCTGGTTCGATCGGCAGTTTTAAGGGATTTGCATCGGACATTCCGTACTGCTCAAGTAAATGCATTACTTTTGCTGTTTGGTTAATCTCAATTGCACTGTCTTCTTTTTGTTGATATGCATGCTGAGACAATTGTTAACTTCACTGACTGTCACCTCGAAATGCACTGTCAACTTCTTGAGAATGTCGTCGAGCTGAGTTTCCACTTCCATCAGCACCATCGTCTATGTGGAAACAACACACGATCATCTTCTTCGGGTTGCTAGCTCTGAGCAATACTTGAAGGGATCTGCACTGCTGACATTCAGTCAAGCACGGGTACCAGCACTTCGAAGACGGTTTGAGCCAATAAATGCTGTGATGCACTGACGGATCTAGGAATTTTGAACAGGGGGTACTGCGGGCGCCTTCTGATCCCAGCCAGGGCTGCACACAGAAATTAATTTCTGGGGGGGGAGGGGGGTTCAGGGAACTCCACCCAAGATTTTTTCAAAATTGTTGCCCGCAGGCGAAAATGATACCGCAGGCGATTTTTTTTGCTCAAAATAACTCAAAAGTGGGCTGAAGAATCACCAAAAGTGCTGTTTGCCATTTTATCAATTTAGTATCAGTCCAAAAGATTTGTGGATTGGGGGTTGGGGCGGCATGGGACCCCCTGCTTGTGCGGCTCGATCTGATCCCAGCCAGGAGCAGATCTAGACGTTGGTTTTCAGGGGGTCACGGTCCTGGCCGCACTCAAAAATTCATTTTAGGGAAGCCCTGACCCAAAAAATGTTCCAAAATTTTTGGCCATGGCCAAAAATTAAAAGGTTTCTGTACATTTTTGAAAAAATTAACTATAATAAGCGTCGCAGGAGATTTTTTGTATCAAAAACACTCAAAAATGTGGTAAAAAATCCCCAAAATGGCATATTTCCCCATTTTTGTTATTTTGAGTTTTGAACATTTTTTTTGGGATGGGGGGATCATGACCCCCCCTGGGTCTGCGCCTGAACCCAGCTAAAATGTCTTTAGCAGATTAAAAATTTTTTGCATGCAGGTATATAATTTTAAGGTTTAAATTGAAGAAAAAAACTAACTGAATCCTGCATTTTTGCACATTTACGTAACAAAAAGCTACATAATTTGTTTAGAAAATATGCTTTTTTTCTATAACTATTCTGCTTCACTAGAAGGCAGCAAAATTGTTAAAACAATAAAGGAAAACTGCAGAATAAATACAGAAAACTGCAGAAGAAATACAGAAAACTGCAGAAGAAATACAGAAAACTGCTGAAGAAATACAGAAAACTGCAGAAGAAATACAGAAAAACTGCATGTTTAGAAGAAAGCATGCATGTATCAATTTTCTATATATGAAAAATCTGCAAAAAGTAGGATTTTATTTCATAAACGTTCATAAATTTAGACTTCTACAAGTTTTTCTTCAATTTAAAACTGCAAATCAATTACAGAAATTCTACTTTCTGCAGACTTTTTTTGTTGGGACACTATAGACATGTATCTGGATAACATAGACAAAAGATCCAAAAAGAGATTTCTGCACCTTCTTAAAGTTTGCACCCCTGACTAGCATGGGTTTCACCAACCCTTACCCCTGCTACCAGTCCCCCACCCACCCAATTTTACGATTTGGCACCCCCACGAGATTGAAGAGGGTACAGCTGTACCCCTGTACCCCTGCTGGAGCCGCCAGTGCTGTGATGTAGTCGGCAGACACAATCCGTCTGATTGTCAAAGCCCTCAGGCTGATGAAGCTAACTAACTGCTGGGTTATCCAACCCCACAAAATGCCTAGCGAGTCATCATTATAACCCTACCAAACGTAATAAACAAAAATTTACCTTATTTTTGCCTGGAATCCGCTAAAATTTGCCACAAAAAAATCACTTGCCTCCAAACTCACTCGCACTCTATCACAAAACAATGGCGACCTATGACATGACACATGGCACGAGGTTACTTCACACGTAGCCTCATCCACGTGGTGATGTCATTTTTGAATCGCGTGGTCACCACAACTCGTGCGCCCCCTGGTTTTGCATTTGAGCACCTGATTTGAATTTAGAAAGCAAAACATTGATTTTCTTGCCATTTCATTTGTATTTGATGCATTTTCACATCGAAAAGCACCAAACAAACACCAGAATTTCACTAATTTACGAGCATAACTAGAAAAACTCGCAAATTCATCTGATTCTAGTTATTTTCACCATTTTATCGATAAATACACCCTAATCACCGTATTAATTCATATAACACCAGAATTTTCACTCACAGCATGCTAAATATATTCAAATTAATGTCCTGAACGCCTGGTTAATCAACTTTTGAATCTAATAGATGATAATTCTTCCAACAGTGATGCTTTCACACTGAATTTTGCCTAGACAGCTCCCCAATCATCACAGGAGTATTGCCAACACCAAAACCGATCCAGGGGGTCGTAAATCTCCAGGATTTGGTTCCTTCACCTGGACAACCTAAGTCATTTGCAGATGCTGGTGATACTCTTGCTCAAGCCATTTACGGAAATTCGGCACACCTAACCCAATGACATTTCGGCACTCAGGGTCGGGAACATCAGGTCCTGGGCTCCAAAGCCCTTGCTCGTCCCAGAGATCCACACCTGGTCGAAAGTCAAACTTTTCACCACCGGTCGGCTCTGAAAGCACTTCCACTATCTGCACAATGGGCACTGCTACATGACCATCTGCAGTTTTTGTTATTTTCAGCTTGATGGGAGCTCGCCAGTCTTCATTCTTTTTTAGCCTCAAAATATTCTGAACCGTTTGCCTTCGCCTGCCTTGAACATTCACGTACTCACACGTGTAGTTCAGCCCGTCGTCGCTGACACCCACCTTTGTACAGAGGTCGCAACTTCTTCGCCAGTCCTTTGACACTCGCCAGATCCTCGACCAACACCAGGTCGTTAATGTCAAACTCCATGTCCCGGTGAATACGGTCATAAGCTTTCTTCTGCTGCCTTTGAGTATTAGCCAGCTTTGCCATCGCCCTTGTCCGCACTCTCTCCACCTGAAGTTCACCTGTTAACAACAAAGGAGAGGGTACTTACTACACTCTCAAATGCTGTGGTCGCCTGAAATCCGTGCATCAGGAAAAACGTAGTGTAACCCATAGATGCCTGCACACTCGTGTAATACGCCATGGCCTGTTGATCCAACCACCTTGGCCAATCTGCCTGATGCTCCAATGGCTCCAGATACGCCCATATCATTGCCTTCAGCGTCTTGTTAGCTCTTTCTGCTAACCTGTCACTTTGCTGATGGTACGGAGTCGTCGTGGGATGCTTGATATTGTATTGCTTACAAAAATCAAGCACCACACTGCCTGGAAACGTCGTCCCCTGATCGGTCGTCAGGTTCCGAATCCACCCAAACCGATAGATGAGCTGCTCCAGCAGAAACTTCTGGAACGCCATCGCATTCGCCTTTCTCATGGCTATCACCACCACGAACCGTGTCACAGTCCACCGCAATTAAGATATACTTCACCCCATTAACACCTTTTGGTAATGGCCCGATAAAGTCTAATCCTCAGTGAGAAGCAGGTGATCCCTCCGGTACGATTGGTTGTAACAACCCCGCTCGCTTGTCACTCCACGGCTTCATTCTTTGACAGTTGTCGCACGTCCTGACATCGTGCTTAATCTCCTTGGTCATCCCACGGCTAATAAAAAGTCCTCAGTATTCTAGCCCACGTCTTGGCAACACCCAGATGACAATTTACGTCGGAGTCGATGATCTCTCCTGCAGTTTCCGGTACCTCCAGCACCAATCTCTGATGTAGATCATCATCACTGAGTGTAGAGCAACCCATTAATGATGCTGTGGTTGTCACTCACCACCTCTTGACAGTTTTCACTTCTGAGTTCTTTGAGCATTTTACTGGTATACCCATCAGTCGCATGTTCCGCCTTGAAGCATTCAGTGTCATACTGGTCGATCTCGTCCATAGCCACCGTGATGTACACCCTTTTTTCTTCACCTGCTGCTTGTTGCAGCGGACACCTGGACAAAGCATCAGCATCGACATGCAATACACCATTGTTGTGCATGACAGAATACTGGTACTCCGTCATCTCCAACATCCACCGCCCGAGCTTGCCCTTCGGATCTTTCATCTTCTGGAGAAAGCACAGCGAGTGATGATCAGTCACTATGTTGAAGTGTTGCCCCAGCAAGCAATGCCTGTTTTTCTTTACCGCCCAGATTATTGCTAACGCCTCCAATTCCGGGATGCCATAATTCTTTTCATGGCTACTTAGGCACCTTGAAAAATACACCAACATCTTTTTGTCCTTCTTTTCGCCCTGGTAAAGATCAGCACCGAGTCCCAAAGTTGATGCATCCATATGCAATGAAATCGTCGCCGTAGGATCAAATGTTGTCAAGATTGGTGCCTGAGTCAATAGCGTTTTGAGCTCTTCAAACGCCATTTCACACCTGGCATCCCATTCAAAGATGACATTCTCGCCAGTCAGCCTATTAAGAGGAGATGCAATCCTTGCGAAGTGTTCAATGAACCGCCGGTAATAACTGGCCAGTCCAATGAAACTTCTCACCTGAGTTTTCGAAGTCAGCCGAGGAAATTCCTTTACCACCTGAATCTTCGCCGGGTCAACCTCTACACCAGCACCTGACACCATATGACCAAGGTACACTTGTCGTCTTCCCGAGCAGTCTCCCACTATGGATCCCTTACCGTGACCACGAACATGCAAGTCAAAGTTTCTGACAATTTCGGGATGAGGGAGCCTGCTGAAGAAGTACAGGATGTCAAGGTGATGTGCAGGGTAACCGTGCAGTGCTCTAAAGGGAAGGCTGTCGAGGAAGGTTTGGTGAGACCAGATATGGTCAGAAAGCGCAGCTCCATAATATTTGTGCCATCTCTATCGTCCATCCTGGAGGAATCTGCAACAGCAGGTAATTCCTCTAACAGGAATATTACTAAGGACTGTTGAAAGGCCCTGTGTCCATGGTGCTTCTGTTTTCAGCTGTTGCTTTCAAAATTTACAAAAGGACTTCCCCAGTGTGTTAAATTGCTATCGTAGTATCGTGACTTTTCTGTTAGTTTTAAACCTGGTATCAATTTTGTAAGGACTGATGACCGTGCGATGATCGGTTTTTCTGGCATTTGGCGGACCTGCCAATGTCGGAACAATGGCGGTCCTTGAGGTAATTTTTTTAAAATTTGTTTGGATTATAAAACATTGTATATACACCGCTACCACAAACAAAATTTTATTTTAAGCAGCGTTTCAAGATTTGTGACTGATGATGTGATTATCCATCAGAGTAGTGGACTTTGAAAATTCTCAAAATATAAAAATGTTATAAGTAATGGATTTGTCTTAAGTTTTTTTTCCTCTTAATGTCTTACAAGGGAGAAGTCTCACTTTGTATACAAAGTGATGTTTAATGGGACAGACCCACCTTACCTCAAGCATTTTTTGCAAAAATAAGTGGGGGGGGGAAACCAGGAGTGTAGAAATTGAAATTTAATTTATAATTACCATGAGATAGTTATTAATTTTGAAACATTCCAATGTCTACAAAAATCTCGATGGTTGATAGTAGTCATGTTAGGCTGTGTTTATGAAAGCAGCTCAAAGAAGGAAAGCTCTGCTTTCATAAATGCACCCTTAGAAGAAACGTCATGAAATGTCAATTTACATTTTCTGAAGGCTGCCATTTACGTTTAAAATAAATTGGCACCCATCGACCATTATGCCTCTCTATCCGAAACTGTTTTAAGAGCTGTGAAATTAACTTGGTCTATGCTGCTACCACTGCCAAGTCGACATTGTATTGATTTTTTCAGTTAATTTTTGAGTTTTTGAGAAAAAAAAATTGCCTGCCGCCTTGTGTGTCAATTTTTTACGAAAAAGTTAAACATTTTTGGCTGCCACCCAAATTTTAAGAAAATTTTGGTTGGGATTCATCCCCCACCCCCCAAATTGAGTTCTCAGTGCTGACACTGGTTGTTATTTTTGCCGGTAGCTTGGTTTTAGGGATTGGCACCCACCCTTAATAAAATGCCCCTTCCCCCGAAAAAAAGAAATTCCTGTATCCGCCACTGCAAAATTGAAGGGAGTTTGAGGGTGGAAATCCCCCAAATTTTTGAGATTTTTTTAAAAAAGAAGGGGTTATCATAGGCAAAATGTTGGTCATAGGGGTTTGAACCTACGAACCCCCCTCTTAGATGCACACCTGCCCCTCACCCTGGATCTGCAAACATGCTATAAAAACATATAATTGAAATGCGTAAAAAATTAATTTAAATACATGGGCCCTTTAAGCTCATTTCCGTGTGGGCTCCCAACTCCTCAATCCAAATTCTTAAAATTGTCATCAGAGCCATAGAAAGGTCTAGTAATCTGGGGGGCAAAGTGGATTTTACTGCCCCCCTGAGGGCCAGGGCCATACCCAGAAATCTATTTTTTTGGGGGGAAAAGGCCACCCTAAACCATTTTTTTCTTCAAAATTTGGCCTGCAGGCAAAAATTTGAAGGCTTTTGTACATAACTGCAAAAATTGAGAATTGAGTGGGCACACAAACTAGATGGATAAATTCTATACAGATTAGTATTTTTTTTATTCATGAGCGATAATTACTTCAATAAGGAGAGTTGCACGCAAATTTTAATTAAAATTTATTGGAAATTTCTATTTTTCCGCCATGCGCTAGCGCCACCTTCTGGTGAATGCCTAGCCTTAATGGCAGGCCATATTTCGTCGTATGTCATTGTTGTGTGATGCGTTGCCATGGCAACATTGAAAGGGGGAACGATGGACGCATTGCCATGACAACATTCAAAGGGGAAATTTGACTGCGAAAAAACGAGTTTTGAACACTACTTTGAAAGTAGGTCAGCTCGTCTGAGGAAAAACAAATTCAATTTCTTAGAAAACATTGTAGGCCTAATATTTTACTGTCTTATTTGTTAGAAATTAATTACTTTTTCATAATTAAAATCAAATGGAGATATAATTTTTTATAAAACTTATGCCAATTTTTTGAAAAAACATGAACCTAAAGTTTTTTTTGCAAAAAAACATGACTTTAGTCCTGACATTTTTAAAAAAACCTTTAAAATGATTTTATTGATTAGTTGCAAAATTTGTGTATGCATTTTGAGCACTGCCATCACAAATGGAAAGTACTGTAGTTCAAAAGTTATTTGAAATGTGAAGTGAATTCAACTGCAGTAATTTTTAAATGCTACAAAATACTTTTTAGATGAGAAAGAAACAAAAGGAATTCTCAATGGAATGATTTAAAAACAGTATTAAGTGTTGTGTTACACAAAATGTAATATAAAAAAATCTGAAGATTAGCCAAATTGAATCAAATATTAAAAGATAAATCTGCAATTACAAAGATAGATGTACACATTAGCAAAGATCATGAAATCAAAATGATTAGAATTAGTGGCAGAGGTCAGAAGTGAAGCATTATAGAAAGGGCACTTGAGAGGGTAAATCATGTAACAGCCAGCCCCACAATCCAAAATTTAACTAGCTCATGTGTAAATTTCTGTATCTCTGCATAGGCCAGTCAACCTCTGATGGTTACTTTAATCTATGAAGTAAATTACAGGAAGGACATCTTTTTTATATTTTGCAAAATTAAGCATTCAATATTATATTAGCTTCTACTCTAAAGTATTTTATACAAATATTCATACAAAAAATATATACATCTTGAGCAATCGAGTCCATTTTTCCTGACCTGCATTCCCTCTCATTGATAACATCGCCATAAAATTATAAAAAAACTATTTTGTTGAAAATTTGCACCACTTTAACAAACTAATGCCTAAAATCTTATTTAATAGCTTCTAGTAACCATTTCCAATAATTTGTAACATAATGAAATGTATCTTTAACAAGTTCAAGTTTTTTTTTTTTTAAATATCAAGGGTCCCCCCCCCTGTAAAAAGTAAATTTTTGCATGTATTTTTCCATAGTGAAAATGGCTCAGCGATTTTGAAAAACATTTTTTGAATATTTCGAAAACTAGCAACCATTGCAATGGCATACTCTAAACTTTTTCATTCAATATGTAAGTTTTCCACTGTGCAAAGTTTGGAAGAAATCGGTGAGTTACACCCTATGTACTTCCCTCGGTAGTCATATGTAAGTCACAACAAAGCATTGGAATGGTATTCATTATCTGGGTGTATCTAAGGAATGGTTAATGATATTCGATCATTTTTTTTGCAAATAAATCAGAAAGGATACATCTATATTATTTATCTTAACACTGCATATGAAATTTCTACAACTTATAAAGAAAATTAGCAAAATGTAGGTTTTTTTATCACTTTCTCCACTTTATGATTAATATCTTAACATTATCATATGAACTTCTAGTTTTTAACACTTAGCAGCATGTAAAATATAATTCTGAGTACTATGAGTCCATGTTTTTAAAATTGGTTAAGTAATTGCAGAGATATTCAAATTTTTCTCTCGTCAGCCATTTTTCAAGATGGCGGCCACCACACTTGGCCCACCCGTCTAAGAAATTTTTATTTATCCTATAGAACAACTATCAATTGTCAGCCAAACTTTTACAAGCATAGTAACTCACAACATGTTTTCCTATGGCCATTCATACATACTATAACTGATGAAAAAGTTAAGTCTGATCTATATATATAAAAGGACAAGTCCTGACTGACTGACTGACTGATCTATCAGTGCCCAGCTAATACCGTTGGCTCTGGACTTATTAAATTTGGACAGTATATCCCTGTCATGACATAGGCACCCACTATGAAGGGATTTTACCAAATTCCAATCAGAAAGTGATTTACAGGCAAAAAAGGTGATTTACAGAAAACCAACCCCAGCCCAAACCGCTCGCCCAACAAACATGAAATTTGGACAGTATATTCCTTTCATGATATAAAAAAGATGTAGTTGTTAGTTTTTTCATATTTCACTCCCAGAGGGCGCTACAGGCAATAAAATGATCTATGGATAATTGACACACAGAAGTGTGGCACACAATAGTGTATTATTTCTACACAATTAAAGTAGAATTTAATATAGTTTTCTTAATCTCTACAACTGCTTCGCTTCCTACTGATTTCTGCTGATCCGAGTAGGCGGTGAGTGCGCGACCCCCACACATCGTAACCGATTAAAAACTGACAGAAAGAGTTACTCCCACACAATTTATAATTGCAATTGTCCCAAGTGGAACCCCATGGGAAGGGAATGATTGCCCCTTCCAAATGTCTAATGTAAGGCTGTTTTGGTGATCTATTATGCTTAGTCCAGGCCTCTGGTTTAATATATATATATATATTGGCGACACTTGGCAACCCCAATCGCACCTTTCCCAAACCACTTTTACTGTGACTATACCAGTAAATGTCTCATGTCTCATGAGAACATAGAATTTTTTAGG
>JAQIXP010005359.1:0-10517 GCA_034700285.1 Proteroiulus fuscus | reverse complement strand
GACCAATGTAAGTATTCATGTTTGGCTTCGCTTTTTCTCTATGGAATACTTGAGTGTGTGTTGAATTTCTAAGATGGTCGACAAAATCGAATGGTTTACAGAACCAAGTTTATCTGTAGATGGCGCCACTTATTTTTGTATAACAAATGACTACTTCCTGTTAAACGCAATTTTCACCAAATCAAACCATTTCAAAAATTATTTTGATATTTTAACAAGGTGGGACTTTCCTCAAATACTTTTTCCAATACTTTTATCTTCCAGTATCAAGTTCAAGGTGGGACTTTTCCTTTAATAAAAATTCTAATACTTTTTTCTTCTAGCATCAAGTTTAAGGTGGGACTTTCCCTTTAATAAAAATTAAAACACTTTTTCAAATACTTTTTTCTTCTGGCATCAAGTTCAAAGTGGGACTTTCCCTTTAATAGAAAATCAAATACTTTTCTAAATACTTTTTTTTCCAGTATCCAGTTCAAGGTGGGACTTTCCCTTTAATAAAAATTTAAAAACATTTCCAAATACTTTTATCTTCCATGCAGTATCCAGTTCAAGGTGGGACTTTCCCTTTAATAAAAATTTAAATACTTCTTCAAATATTTTTATCTTCCAGTATCCAGTTCAAGGTGGGACTTTCCCTTTAATAAAAATTCAAATACTTTTTTCTTCTAGCATCAAGTTCAAGGTAGGACTTTCCCTTTAAAATAAATTAAAACTTTTTTTAAAAAAACATTTATACTGACAATTTGTCACATGCACTGAAAACATTGTGTGACTATTTTTATAAACCATGAACCAATTACTATTTTTTTTTGTTGCAAAAAACAGTTATTTTCAATTCATTTAAAGTTTTCTTAAAACTTATGACATGTCATATATTTACAATTATTCTAATTTCCTAACTTTAAATTGCTAAATAAGCATGCATACAGGGGCGTCACATATTTTCATAAGTTAAACTGAGATGAACTATATGTCAAACCATGCATTTTTTCACTAAAAATGAGGAAAAAATGTTAACATTCAATCGGATCAGTACATTTCTAGCAAATATTTAAACTGATAGCCAACAATACAAGTTCATTAATTTTCTAAGTTGATCTAATTTCCCAGATATTAACTGAAATCAGTTCAAAATTTTGATCAATGTATAATTTGTTCAATATCAACTTAATGCAGGGAATAAATTCTCACGTTGCTGAGCACATAACAAGTAGTATACAATAGATATTAAAATGTATTTCAGGCCAATTACAATAGAGCAATATAGCATGCTTATTTTTTGTGCATTTTCGCAGGTCAAGCATTTAATACATATTGTAATAATGGCAATCATGATTCACTGCCACAAACAATACATTTTTACGCACCCACAAACAATACAAGATAAACACCAATTTTTTTTCAATGCAAATATACACAATCGAATTAAGAGGTGCTTAACAGAAAATCCAAATTTGAAGAAATAACATAAATTGCCTGGACCATTTAATAAAAAGAATTTTTTCCTCAAAAAATAGCTAATATAATTTTATTTATTTACCTAATAAGAGCATGGAATTGGTGTTAGCATTGAGATTAAGTAAAAGGGAACCATTATAGTGGCATAATTATAAGGGGGATGGGGGGGGGATAAACCCCCCCCCTTAATAGTTAGACATAAGCACTATAATCGGTTCGAATAATTTCTGGCCCTGGGCCTCTACCTAGCGACAGTTTTATTTTCATCTATTGCAGTTGCCTACCATTGACTCTTGGAAGTATATAAGGTTAATTGTAGGTTAGGATTTGTCTACTTCTAAAACCCAACCTGACAGGCATTAAGTTAGGATCTCGAGCAGAAGCAGAAGAATCCTAACTTACAGTTTGCTATTTACTCCAGCAAGCCAATAGAAACCCCATTGCATGGCAATTAACTGCAAACGATGAAAATAAAACTGACACTAGGTGGCGTACTCAGGGCCAAAAATTACTGAAACTGACTAGAGTAACTTAAAACCCAACTCTACAGGCAATTAGTTAGGATCTCATCAGCAAACAAATCCTAACCTACAGTTTGCTATTTACCCCAGAAAGCCAATAGAACCCCCCCTCTATGTATGGCAACTGCAAATGATGAAAATAAAACTGACGCTAGGTGGCGGGCTCATTGCACAATAGTTTATAACCTAACCCCTTCGTGTACCATCAAATAGCTAAATATACAGGTAAAACTGGACACTGTCCAACATGATTAACTTAGTTTCGCTGTTATGAAAAATAAATTAATCAAAAATAGATTTATAAATACTCATTAATTTGGTTTAATCGTTTGGATTAAATCCAAATTGTGCATTTTTCAATTGAAATAACAATTATAGAACTGAGTCTATTTTAATTTGGCAACACTTTTGTTTACATTTCTGGATTATTAAAACAGTTACCAGATACTACGGCCAAAAATCATATTTTTAACAATGCCTGGAAGAAAATAACAACATTGTTTGTATAGTTACTGAAATACAATTAACTGCCGATAGTTCTAAAAGTTCGAATAAAAATTCGTCCGCCATTTGCATTACCCAGAATGCCAAGTTCCAGAATGCATCAGTCTATCCTTGACTAATTCTGGCTTATCCTGGAATTAGATCTTAATTCTGATTTCCTTAATCACATGATCAAGAACATGATCAGAATGCCATTTGAATGGTGGTGTTTATAAAGGGAAAGTCCCACTTTGTAACAAGTGATATTTAAATTGTACACACTGAATAGATATGAATGGCTGTGACAATAATAATTGCAGCAAAGTTTCCATACTGAAGAAATTAAGTCGTTTGCTAAATTTCACTTTAGGCGCCATTTTTCCAAAGATTTCCACAGACACCGAAAGTTGGTGGCGCCCTCTAGGACATGCATGTATACGTGTTTCATTAGAGTTGACGCCTTTTATCCAGTAGAGGTCACTACGGTACAGTCAGTAAAATAGCGCCTATTTGGGCATAGTATTTTCATCCAAATCCACTTATTCAGGACATTTTATTTAATGATTGGTAGGCTCAAATCAAATTTGGATTTCCATGATTTTTATAATTTTTCAAACTCTTCATACAACTTACTTCTTTCAAAGTGGGACTTTCCCCTTAAGTGAAAATTCAATTTAAGACTAACAAACATGGATGAGAAATATGGCATATACCATAAAACCACGCCTAAATACATTCATTAAAAATGAAATTGGAATTCAGGGTTACAATTTGAATATCAAATTCTACTTATATTTTTAATAAGTGCTACTTCTTCCTCTTTGTGACCCAGTTCACCCTGCTTTAAACATTGAAATACAAGTTCCTTGGGTGCGCCACCTATTGTCAGTGAGAAATTGACAATTTCCTGCACTTCTAAAACTAAATGTAATTTCAATTCAAATCCATGCAAGCTTCCTTATTCCTAACTAAAAGATTTGCATTTTTAACATTCAAATTGAAATTATCTATTCAATTTAAAAACTTTCCATAGCACACGTTTAAAGTATGGGCTTTCCTGTTTTCAAAATTTTCAGGAACAAATTTCGAAAATTAGAGCTTGGCAGACCCATTTGTCAAAAAAAAAAATAACAAACAAACCCTAACCCTAATAAATAACTAAATGCAGTTTTGCTATTTTCTGATTTATTCGTAATGTACTTAATAAAACAAAATTCTCCACGCCTTGTGCACCCTAAAACCTAGTATTTTTAAGGTCTATTTTCTGGAGTATAGCAACAACAATAAGTTCTTTTTTCAAAAAAAAAAAAAAAAAAAAAGCCAAATAAATAAATAAATAAAAACAAAAATCTAGGGCAAACTCAACGATGGGAATGATGTACACATGTAAGTGAGCTAATTCGTATATACTATTAATTAATTTAAATTTTCAATAAATGTGAAAGCTCGTAACTCCATGCATTCTCACTCCTCTGACCTCAAAAACATTTATTAATTTGCAAACAAAAAAGATTTACAAACTTAAAGGAACAGTCCTTCTTTGTGATAAATGAATCTTAAAATTATGATTATTAATAATAAAGAAGGGCAGTCTTATTAATAATTGCAGTTCACCTATACCGTAATTCAGAAATCATTATATTTCCAAAAAAAGATGATAGGCGCCATTCTTATTATAGTTCCCCCACCCAGGCAGAATGGCGCTGCGTGCAAAAGGAGGTTCAAGTTGGTTTCACTTCATCGCTATGGAATAGTCATGGACATTCTCTGTTACGCAAAAACTTGTACACCATTAAGTTTATTACTAGAGGGATTGACAAAATGACTTCCAACATGGCTGCTACCAACCCTCGAGATTTTAGTCCACATTGGCATGTTTCAAAATTAATAACTATGGAATGGTAACTATAAATTAAATTTCAATTTCTACGCTTTTCTTGTTTTTTTCCATTCTTTCTTGCAAAAAATGCTTAAGGTAAGGTGGGACTGTCCCTTTAAAAAATAAGGTCTAAATGAAACTCAAGGATAAACCCAAAATTCTCTGTAGATATTTCCAAATGCCTGTTCTTAGTAACAGTGCATGTCAACAGAGGGCGTCTCATTCTCAAGCAGGATACAATGTGGTAAAATACCTGTATTAGAATGTATTGAATTGGAATCAATCAATGCACTTGCCATATTCTCTCTAAACGTTTAACAAGTACTTGTTTGCAAAATCAGGAAACAAGTTGTATTTGTTGGGCAAAATAATGCGATGCGAATGTTTCTTGATGCGTTGCAAAGGATGAGTTTTGCACGCTCGTGTGCCCCTTAAAGGACACCTGAGTCAATTAACCTAATTTCTTTTCATTATTAAGTTATGAGAGAAAACGAAAATGTAAAGGACACAATGCACTTCAAAAAACAAGGATGTGAATCAGAAAATGTTAGCACAAAAATTCGTCCAACCGTAGACGATTTCAGTTTCGTTTCTCGGCCACTTTGGCAATTTGGAGGAGATTTTTTTAAATTCGAGGAAAGTTGCCAAGTGGGCGTAAGTATGCGTTTTCAAACATATTACATTGATAAATTTTATAATAATCTTCCCTTGATATTAGATAACTAAAACCGTTCCTGAAACACGAAAATACTGAATTTGTCCTAGACATCTTAGAGCAGGATTCAAGCAGGCGCCCTCTAGGACATGCATGTCTACGAGTTTCGTGAGAGCTGATGCCTTTTACCCAGTAGAGGGTGCTACATACTGTCAGTAAAATGGCGCCTACCTGGGCTTTGCATTTTCAACCAAATCCATGCATGTATTTGGGACATTTTATTTAATGATTGGTAGGCTCAAATCAAATTTTGAATTTCCATGAATTTTATAATTTTTTATGCTTTTCAAAGGGGGACTTTCCCCTTAACTCCAAAATTGGCCCACCACTACCCAACACAACTGGTATTAATGGAACTGTTGGTATATTTGGCTCGCTCCTAAAACCCTAGCATTTATTTTTCTGCATTCTTTTTGCAGTTTTTTCAGTATCACTAGAATGTAGAAAAAATGCAGAAACACTGTGGAAAGATTACTAAAAATACTGTATAAAAATTGCAGAAAAACTGTTAAAAAATTGCAGAAACACTGTAGAAAAAAAACTTGCACGTTTTTTTACAGAAAAACTGCACAAATTATGTAGGTTGTTGTTTCATAAACTTTCATAAAAACTTAAGTTTTTATGCAGTTTAAAACTGCAAATAAACTGCAAAAAATTCGAAAATCGGTCTTTTCCCCTGGGGATCTGAGGTATGGAAAATTGTGGGTTAGGATTCGTCTGCTACCAAAATCCTAACTTAGGTACAGGAAACAAGTTAGTATCTCAGTAGTGGACGAATCCTAACCTACAATTTTCCATGCCACAGTGAACCAATGGAAGCCCCCATGGATGGCAACTGCAAACGATGAAAATATAAGATGCTAGGTGGCAAGAAAATGCCAAAAATTATTGAAACCGACAATAGGGCTATATTTTGCATAACCATTTCTGGTTACAATTTCCATTTGCTTAACAAACTCACAAACAGCCACGACTATTAATCCACTGACCCCTTAATTTGCGTGGGGTGCCTAAGGGCCATCGTGTTCTCGAAAAATTAAACACGAAAAACTAAATATTCCCTTACATCCCATCCCATTTGAATCCGTATTGTGGATTGTTTCATTTTCGTGCTTAACTATTTAATAAAGATGTATGTAGGTCTAGGCCTAAATAAAGATTGGTTAAGGCAGGGTTGCTCGTGTCATTATTTTAACCGCACTGAAGAGTTAATCAAGTTTGAATGGCCAGGTGATTGATTAGTTAAAATGTCTCGTAAGGCGGCCTTAACATCGTGTCATTTAATTAATGGTTAGTAAACGTGTACTATATTTAATGATAATTTTCGGCATGAGATGAGGCAACCATCTTGTGGCAAAACCTTTTTTTCAAATCTTCGTAAATAGCACAATTCGTGACTGTTCGTGTATAAGTAGTTAATGTTGGTTAAAGAAGGGCACAAGTATATTTGTAACTATATATGCAATAAATTATTATTTCGTTTCTTTTCAAAATGTAAAAGAGGAGGCATTTGCAGAAATTTGATGCATTAAAATAAATTCAGAAAAACAAGTGGTGCCATCCAAGTTAATTACTACCATTCGATTTTGTCAGCCATCTTAGGAATCCAACACACATAACTGTTCCATAGAGAAAAAGTGAAGCTATACGTGGGCACCTTTAATTATTTAACTTGCAAACCTTACTATATTAATTTATATGTTCATCTAAAAACTGTTGGGCTCTATTTTCAAAATAACTTGTAATAAGGGCAATTCATAAATTTACATTTTTAGAAAAAAAAATAATTCTGATTGAATAAGTGGTGCCATCTATAGAACAAGTTGATTACTACCATTCAATCTTGTCAGCCATCTTAGGAATTCAATACAAATAACTGTTCCATAGAAAAAAGAGCAAATTTTTAGAAAAAAAAATATAACTGACTATACAAGTGGGGCCATTCGATTTTGGCAGCCATCTTAGGAATCCTACACAAATAACTGTTCCATAGAGAAAAAGTGAAGCTATACATGGGCACCTTCAATAGCTTAACTTGCAAACTTGACTATAATAATTTCTATGCTCATCTTTTCAAAATATTCTGTAACAAGGGTAATTCATAAATTTCAATTTGTAGAAAAAAATAATAATTCTGACTAAACAAGTGGTGCCATCTATAGATCAAGTTGATTACAACCATTCAATTTTGTCAGCCATCTTAGGAATTCAACACACATAACTGTTCCATAGATATAAAGTGCGCTATACTTGGACACCTTTAATAGTTTAGCTTGCAAACTTGACTACTAGATGGCGCCAGTAACTAGTTGTAATTTCATTTTAAAATGGCGCCGCCCATGTATTTTAGAAAAACCACGATTTCGGAACTACGGTAATGCCGATGAAAATATTAATTTCATATACTCATCTCAACATTTGTTGATCTCTCTATTTTTCAAAAAAATTGTAACAAGGGAATTCATAAATTTGAAATTTTTAGCAAAAAAAATAATTCTGACTTTACCTTGCATCCTTCACAGGTGAAAGCCCCAAAATGAAACCCGGCAGCGGGCTCGCTACACACCTTACAAAGTTGGTTCATCTGAAAACAAAAATATTTATTCAAAATTAATTACAATATGCGAAAAATTGCAAAATATTGAATTAACAATGGATTCTGCTAAAATAGACATAAGTTAAATATCTTAGAAAAGTCCAGCATTACAATGAGTACGAGCCCATTTTCACGAGAATAAAAATTCACATTTTATCCAAATTTGTTACTTTTGGGGTTAGCTCCATTTCTGCATTTTTAATTACATGTAATGTGTAAATTATTTGCTGGATTAATTTCACGTTTTCACCTCTGAGACCCTAATATATCGTGCATTTATTCCCACTGCCTGCCTGACCCTTATATTTAATTTTGAAAATTCAGTAATTTAAATATGTTTAAATCCTTGACCCGATATACATTTAAGGTAGAAATATAAAGTGAAAGTTAACAATTTGAAATCATGAACTGCATTTGGTTGATTTTTCACACAATTCAAAACATGTAAAAAGTTAGCAAAATTCCTGTTACACCGCAATTAATATTCAGCCTTTAATATATATTTCTGAGACAAACAAGTCAAGGGCCAAAATATAAAACCAAAATACAAATTTTGAACGTAAATTTGCAGAACAAATTAAAAAGTATGTAAAAAAATTATGATGACAGAATGGAAAATAAGAAATCATGTATTAAAATAGTGAAAAAGTATTCTTACAGAATTTTCCATTTTTCGACAAAAACAGTCTAAATTCTTTAAAACTTTGCAAACTAGTTCTTAAAAGCACCCCTTGAAAACAGGAGACCAGGATTCTCTGAAAAATACGAATTTTCAATAATTACTTTTTGACAATTTCAGCTACTTCCAGAAAAGTGATTTCGATTTCCTATACTCTATACTGATAACTTCACATTTTTAAAATACTTGATTGGCATGCCCTAGTCAACAAAAGAGTGAACCGGAGAATTTTATTGGCTAAATTAGTAGTTATACTCCAGCACCGTATAAATAAATTATATTCCATTTCATTCTTTTGCTGAATATGTAATGTATATCAAAACTTGGAATATTACATAGTGACCCAAGTATCACTGTTCGGAAATATATTACATTTCTTCAAATATTTGTAAATTATTATTTTAATAATATATTTTAAATATATTAATATTATATTGCAAAATATTTGTATATTTGTATTTGAAAGGAAATTACTTTGATTATATGAATTATTTATTATTAGAGAGGTTGCGAAATTTTGCGAAATTATTTACGAAATTTCGTATCAAACGAAATTCAAATTTGAAAAACATCAGCCGGGTATGCATTTTTATATATTTCGGATTTGAGGGTGCGAAAATATAAAATTTCGTTAAATTTAAACCCTGTAAACCAATGGCAATCGGTAGCAGTGTGACCAAACACTGCCAATTTGTCCCTACGTTCTGTGGGTTTCCTGCTGCTAAGTCCTTATATCTGGCAGCATTCAAATTTCGTTTTATTTATTTTTAATTCTCATTAAAAAAAAAGGAAATAATAATAACAATTTCGTTAAATAACTACCTTTTCGTGAAAATATGAAAAGTGATAGATAGGATATGACATGCATCATGGGAAAATTTCGCGAATTACTTTAAAATTCACGAAAATTCGCAACCTCTCTATTATCTCGTATATATTATAAACTTTTATGCAATAATACTTATCAATCAATAGATATATCGGTTATTTTATATTTAAAAAATTCCTTTAAAAACAATTTAGATTTATACATTTTGCAAATAAGAGCAAAAAGCATTCAAAATTCCAGATAAATTCAAATAATTTAAGCAAAATTTTCAATTTTTGGGATACCTGCTTTTAAGCCAAATGATATAATCTGTTCAGACACACACTATTAAAGTAAAGATCTTACTGTAAATCTGATCAGATCTTAATACAGTTGGCCCTGATCTAAGGCAATCACACATTACACCGCAACAATGCAACAAAACTAGAGTTAAGGGGCAGCAAATTTTTCCCCATAGAAAATTTTTCTGAATTTTTCTAAAAACTAAACTAAAAGTTACCAGCTAACAAGAAATACAAACTCATGCAAAGTGTATTAAATTTCGGTTTGAAACGTATTACGCTCTAATAATCACACCCGACTGTATCATTACACAGTTTTCGCCTTGAAAAATAATTAGCATTTAAATACCTGCTCTTTTTACATCCGTAATTGAACAGGGTGTTTCAGAAAAGTTAAAATGGCGGCCAATGTTAATCATTACTTCTTTTTTTTTTTGATAAACTTAACGATGTTTCGCTTTGCACTAGTTAATTATAAAACAATTTGGTTTCTGGTTTCTTCTTCTTCAACTAGCTCACCTTGCATTTTCTCCAAATTGATTAAATATATATCAAGGCTAAGTAAAATACACAATCGATAAAATTTGGATTAAATTATACCCGAACACATACTGCATTTTCCATATCCTTGAATATCAAATTATGACAATGAAAAACTCCCATTGAGAGACTCCCATTTTGGGAAATCTGATTTGAATTCAGATTTAGTTTTTGGATAGAAATTGCCAAGAAGATATATCATAGAAATCGAAAGTTCAATTTTACAAAATAAATATTTTTACAAAGAACTAAAAAATCTATTTTAGCCAACATGTCGTGTCAAATCTAGATCAGACTACAGAGACTAGATCAGAATAATGTGGCAAGATCTAATCATCCTGTATCCACCCATATTTCAAAATTATACATATTTACCGCATATTTAAAAATTATTCACACATACTGTATATTTAAAAATTACACATATTTACTGTAAATTTAATAATTATACTTTACTGTATATTTAAAAATTATACATATTTATGGTATATTTAAAAATAACACATATTTCCTGTATATTTAAAAATTTTACATAT
>JAQIXP010005358.1:0-10522 GCA_034700285.1 Proteroiulus fuscus | reverse complement strand
GGCACAGCCATTCATATCTAGTAAGTGTGTACTGTTTGAAATTAACTTGTTTCAAAGTGAGACTGTCCCTTTAACAAATTCCATTTACACATACATAGCAATATCCAGAGTAATCGATGACCGAGCATTATTAATTCTGTTAGCTTAATGGTAATTGTTAATTATTGGCAAAACTGTCAAATTCTGAATTAGCTGTTGCAATAATTGTATATAGCTATATATAAAATTATTATCCACTTTAAATACAGTTAAATAAAAAAAAAAGCATTGAATTAAAAAACACTGCATGCAGCTATAGTGTTTAGATTAATAATTGTTATATGTCAAAGCATTGTTTTAAAAGTTGACATTCGTTTAAAGCTGTCATCTTGACCTTTCTAATATTAATCTGTAAGGTCAACATGCTTGCACTTGACACCATGTGCAATTATTATGGTAGGGAAGGACTATATACCCCTTCTCAAAACCAGGCATTTCGATCGAAAAATGGGGGATGCTATTACCCCTCAGATCTCCCTCAACTCCCTGGGTTAAAAATGTATGCATTCATGCATTATTTTTTATCCCAGTTCCCCCAACGTCCCCTTCTCAGAAACCTACATAAATTATGCATAGGGCACCATCCAACAAGACAATAGGCGTACTTAAATTTAACCTTTTCCTTATTATGTTGTTATATACCATGCATTTGCAGCCATTAGGTTGTTTAATAAAATACTTTAGTCTATATTTGTATATGCCAGTGCATGTTTGTATTTCTATTTTATAAACATTTTTTGACAACGCCCGCATGTATACGTATTAAAAATACGTATTCATGCATGGCTGTCTGTATATATATATATATATGTGTGTGTGTGTGTGTGTGATAAATCGATCCTGGTATATATTTATATTTAGAGTTAACACTAATTAATTAAAAATATTTCACAAATTCTTGTAGACCCACCATATATTGGTAATTATTTTGAGGAAAATACACACACACATACAAATTGCAAAAGTTGTTTGTATACACCCCACCTCATGCATGTATTTCATTGTCAAGATTTTAATTAATTTTATATAGAGGATAAAAATGCAATTTACGCGTGTAATAAAGGCGTAACAGCGTTCCCGATGAAATAATTAACGAGATGGTGTATAATTATATATGCCTACTCGGAGGCATTAAAATATATATATAGCACGAATTTTAAAGAAACATGCATATATAATATTAAAATTTATTTATATTTGCATAGATGTTGAATACACAGTAAATTCGTTGTATATTTAATTGTTCGTTGATTTGAAAAGAAGCATGCATGCCTGCAGTAAATACAAATATATCAGTTTATATATGTTTAAATATGAAAAATGGTATAAGACTTATGCTTATTTTTGCAGTATATATGTATGAGCTCGTATATATATTAAAAATTCAAAGAAATGAAAACTATATATATATAATTAGATTAGCTTTTTGAAAATATGGCGTCGTTGATATAAATATATATGCATGCCTGCCTGCATATATATGCATATGCAAATTTATAAGTAGCTATACAATTTAATTGTTTAAATATTTTATTTTAAAACTTTTCTGCCATTATAGAAATCATGTTTTAAGGTATATATATATAGTCAACGCCAAATGCAGTTTGTGGTGCCACCTATATATATATAAACCCTATAGACAGATATAGGGGGGGGGGAGACAGGGGGGAGCCATCATAGATAGCACGATATATAGAAATGCTTCTCTTTTCTATAACTATGCGTTAATGCCATCCTTGTTTTGTTAATTTTGGATGGAATTAAGGTGGCGTGGTTCGGTATATATACAAATAAAATCAAATTCCAAAAAAGATGCAGATATATGCATATATATATATATGGAAAATTGTTGAAATGCCAAATTGCCTGCATGACCATGCACGATGTATAGATTTTTGTATCTTGTATATATACAATGCAGTTGCTTCATTGCAAATTTTAATGTAAATTTTGAGTATAATTCAGGGAAATTAAGAATTTCATGCATGTTTTTACTGAAAATTTCGTTCATCACTATAGTTTAAAAATGCGTGACTTTACGATGGCTCCTCGTTTCGCATTAATTTCGGCGACTGATTAAATTACGAAACCTTTCAAAAGTAGGAGACATTTTTTGACATGAAATTACATGTTTAATAGGTGAAAGACGTTGTATATAACAAGTGAAAATGAAACCCAATACTTGCTTGCGGTGGCATGCTTAAAAGCATATATGAGAGAGTGACAGTTTGGAAATGTATAATTTAGCATAATATCTGTCACCAAGACATTTCTGGGGGAGAAAAACCAAATTTATGCATTGCTTAACATTATATACGTGTATCACAAAACTATAAGGCCTAAATGTAAAACAAAAGAAAGTATATTTTCTCATTAAGTTGACAAGCGTTCACCAATTGACAATCCTTTTTTTTTTGTAAATTGACAATTTTGTGTGTAAAATGCGCGAATTGCAGTATAAATTAGGAAATCTTATTTATGCACTTATATTTATAAAGTGTGACAAATATATATGTGCCTCGTTCAAAATGTAATTTCAATTAAAATTTGATGTGCTTTTGGAAAAATGGCATGCATGCAGTGGTCAATGGGAATTAAGTCTCTCTTCATAACAAGTGCTTTTTAAATGATATATACATGTATAGGCCATTAGAAAAAAACGTAGAAGTAAAAGAATAATATTTGACTTAAACGTACCATTAATTAGAAATCACAATTTTGTGTAAAACATAAGCAGTGCCATATTACCTATCAGGATTTCTGAATCGTAAAATCCCAGAACTTTCAGCGCCATTTGTTAGTAATGGAAGAAAGTGTCACCATTATAATCCTTCAATTTTATAGCTTCACTTTCCTTCTAAGGCAAAATTTCACATTGCGAACATTTTCTGCATGAGTAGTGCTTACTTGGTGGCACTATTGGCGATAGAAATGCATGGATGCCATCGCTGGACAGTATTTTTAATGAAATCACGGTTTTTTATCCTTGTGTCTCTTTTGTTCAATTAAATTTCTCATGTTAACACTCTTTTCTTTCATTTCAAAGTCACTTTCATACACAAAGTGTGACTTTTCCTGTAAAGTTGTTCAAAAGATACTGCAATAAGAGCACAGATGGCGCCTCATCATGTACTATATGACGTGGTGACCATGTTTTATGATGGCAAACTGTTGGTATTATATATCCCAAGATATCACCTCGCAGCTGTTTTCCTTTGTCCTTTGAGTCAACCTGCAGATTGATTAGATAATATTTAGAAAAAAATAATGAGATTTTTTTTTATATATATATATCTGACCATTGTGCACATCCATGGTATAGAATGATATATTTTGGCGCCGCAGTCATATGATGCCAACAGATTAGCTCTTTGGACATGACTTAACACTTGAATGCATGTAATACAACGTGTGCTACATATTAGGCCTATATACACAGCTATTAAACCCATTTTCTCAACCCAACTCTCTCTCTCTATATATATATATATATATATGGATCCATCAACTTCTCAAATCTCAATATCAGGGGTGTCCACGTTATATTTGAAAAAACAATTTTTATATTGAAAAAGTCATATATGAGACTTTCAAAATTAACAGTTGAGCACATGTAAGACTTGCACGCGCATAGTCTATAGAAATGAGCTTAATTTCGCTCGTGCTAGCCTCGTTCGTAATTGGTTTCAAATATCCAGCTATAAACTATACTCTTGATTCCCATGATTCTTTGTACTGGCATGTCAGTCGTTGAAACAGTCTGGTAATAACATTAAAATTTGAAAAAAAAACACTTCAAACTGAAATAGTATAGGCCTACCTTAGGAGCGTACATATAAATGGCACAAAAATAATATATTGTTGGTATAGTATATATAGATCGAGTTATAAAAATAATAACTGATTAGGCCTACGTGCGTGCATCATAATATAATTTCAAATGTATATATATAGGGCATATATACATATATACAGTGTGGTAGTTGCTGGGAGGGTTGGAAGGTTGTACCCCCTCACCTCTTCGTGCAACCCCCCAAATTCCATTACACCCCCCTTCATTATACAAAATCTGCTGAAATTCATCACTACGTCAACCCCCCCCCCCCCCACCTCTGCACTCACAAATACCAGCCTGGATACATAAAAGCACATTTTTTTATATTTTTGAATACTTAATTTAAGGCATGCATGTGATTATATCTATACATGTATATTTTTAGATTGTGGCTGCTTTGTATGAATTCCTTGAGTGTGTTTGAGTTTAGTAATTTCAGATTTATTGTGGTCACGTATATAATATGTACACCAAAGTTAAGAAATCCCTCATTAGAAAATCCTATACATAGGCTACTCTTGTATAGAACACTCTTATATATACAGTATAAGTATAATCATATTTTGGATCGATTGAAGGACCCAAGCCGGAAATATTATTACTGAATTATTATACAGAGAGTGAGGTATAGGCCTATCATACAAGTGCTTATGTGGCGCCATATGAGAGACTATTAATTTCGCAATAAATTTGTATAGGCTATGACATCATTATTTTCATTTTATTTCTTACTGGTAGGCCCCTAATATAAATTTATTTTTTTCTCCAAATTGAAAACAATTTTGAAATGCATTTGTGAAACATTTTTTATTCAGTTATAATTATATATAGCGTTTAAAAATGAATATTATAAAAATATAAATACATATTAAAACTTTTGGTATATATAAATATAAATTCTAATTTTAATGGCCAATGTATACAATATACATGTCAAGACTGAAAAAGTTGAAAGTCAACAAACCAAAATAAATGCATGGTAATTGAAACTATATAGTAGACACATGTTTACAAGCTATTTATTATTAAAGGGAAAGTCCCACTTTGAAAGAAGTGCAGGGTTGTAGGAGGAAGATCGTAAAAATTAACGGCATGAAAATTGCAATTTGATTTGAGCCCATGCACCAATATCAGTAAAGACAATGACCTGAATACATGGATTTGGTTAAAACTGCAAAGCCCCAGTATAGGTACCATTTTACTGACAGTATGTAGCGCCCTCTATACTGGATAAAAGGCATTAGATCTAGAGGGAATTCCTAGAGGGAACCACCAACTTTCAGTGTCTGCACACTGGCGGATTTTCCGCCCCCCTCCCCCCCAAACCATAGACCAAAACTATAGAAAAAAGGGGAAAATATGCAATTTTGGTAATTTTTAGCCTATTTTGAGTGCTTTTAGCAAAAAAAATTCGCCTGCGGCACAATTTTTTTTTATTTTTTATGATGTATATAGGCCTATACAGAAGCCTTTTTAATATTTGCCTATGGCCAAAAATTTTGTAACATCGCCCCCCCCCCTCCCTGATATAGGCCCCTAGTCAAAATTTCTCCATTTTATGCAAGTTATATTTACCATGAATAGGCCTAATCAGGATATAAACTGGCTCTCAATATACATGCATGCAGTATAGTTAAAAATCCATGCAGGTTATGAATTAGAATTTAAATATGATATCATAAAGAAACATGAAATACACGTCATTCTTTGTTCCATTTGTGTAGCGCTCAAGGATCGCTCTGTATTGCTATGTTCAGCGAATTATGGTCCTCACTATATAAGGGATAAAAGTATAAGGGAATAGAAACAAACTGGCGATCTGCACCAATTTTTAACTTTGAGATCCATAACTTTTATATCTGTCGATTGCATGTCCATTTTGGATCTTTCCCCCCTCCCCCCCCTGATAGATTCGTAGGTTTGGATCAATAGTTATAGTTGCACCTTGATGTGTTTAACCTTCCACATTCGGTCTCGCTAACACCATCGATGTTGAAAAGATCTTTCGTTATATATAGAGCCATATAGATATTTTTACATTTCCTATATATAAGAGTATATCCATTCATGCACTTCCCTCAATTTCATATGTCCTATATATATTCATTCGCTCGCCCCACCTTCCTCCCCCTAGCTCCCTCAATATAGCCATTTTGTATTATAAAGTCCTTTTGCCTGCCTTTTTTCTTTTTATTTTTTCCACCTATTTCACATCTTTGTGTGTAAATGTATATACACAAACAGAGGCTGCAGTGTTTTGTGAAGGAGAAAAATATAGAGAAAATGTAAAAAGCTTATGCCATTTTTTTTCTTTGGCATGCAGTGCATGGCTATATATGTATAGAGATATAAACCTATATTTATAGTGTAACGTCCGGTCGTTCACAAACTAGATTAACATTTTTTTTATATCCATTAAGGCTGAACGGCAATACAATGTGTGATCTATAAAAATATAGCGCTATATATAAGATCCATTTTTAGCCCTGGTGGTATGTGCATCAGGAAATGCATGTCTATATGGAAGCAAACTCAAATTTCTGACGTAGCCTAATCATGCATGCAATCTGTATTGATTTATATCCATCATTTAATTCCTGATTTACGTGATTGCAATATGACACTTGTAATTCTCTCATAAACTGAATATTAAGCTAATTAATAAATTAATAGTATGCAAATGGAAATTGACGTAGGCCTATTTTATGGGGTTGTCGAATACGTTGACTTTTAACCAAGTCGTTTAATCTTGGTTAGTGCTAAAAGCTGTTCATGAATATATAAACTAATTTATCAAAATAATTTGATGAGAATGTATCCTACGTATATAACGCGATCATAATTTGCAGAATGATGTCATCAGCTATATATAGGCGCTATATTTTCATGACTGACTATATTATATATACAGATCAAAAACGTTATATATATAAGTGTGCTTCCATTAATTGTATAAGCGAAAATTGGTAATAGTCTATAGTAGCCGCCATTTTACTGACAGTATATGTTGCTCCCTCTGTACTGGATAAAAGGCATCATGCAGCTCTCAGTGGAACACATACACATGCACGTCCTAGAGGGCGCCATCAATGTTCATTGTCCATTAAAATCTAAATGGAAAAATAGCGCCTATGTATGGCATGCATGTATTTAGCAAATGTCGTGATTTCTTCAATATATGCATGGAAACTCAGCTGCAAAAATTGTCACAGCCTATATTTAGCAAGTCTGTACAAAATTAATGCAATGTAACTTGCTACAGTTGGGACTTTCCCTTTAAAAATACATGTAATGATAGAAATAACGCATACAATGATGGGAAATATTGATAACAAAGCATGCAAAAATGCGTGAACAAATATTTTGTGTGGTGAACTCTGCTCCCAGTCCCCCCTCCCCCAACCCCCCGCCACCAAATCGATTATAAAAATTATGAAATGGTACAAATTTAAATGAAGGATTAAAACGCTCTTTAAATTTTCACAAGGAAAAGCAGTCTAAGTTTTTAAGCATACTTAAAAATTAGGCATGCCTATACAATGAATTGATTTTCGTTTAGGTCTATATATGCATGCATTCCTATAGGCGAAAATTCATTCATTTGAATTATGCTAGCTTATATTGTTAAGCCTCATACTTTCCAGTTTATATATTCCTTTGTGAATTGTCGTTGATTGATTAAATAAATATATATAGCATTTTCATCCTTTTGTGCATATTTTATTCATAAAAGAGACATATGAATGTTTAATTATAGAAACTTCATGTGTACACTGATGGGTTTCTGCTTTGTACATATAGGCTTAGTTTGTTAAATGAAAATCTGCAGTTGGATTCCATTAAGTTGATTTGCAAAGGTGACTAAAAAAAAGAGTAAACATATATATATATATATACTGTCCTATTGTATACTGCATACTTGGTTAGGATGATGAAACACCTGCCACGTGTATGTGTATGTGCTCACTCTCTTGTTGTTGTATAAATTTGCATCAATTTATACTTCAATTTAAATGCAGGAGTAAAAGTATTTATAAGAAATTCCTGTTTCTTAAATGAGTTTTGCAGTGATACATTATGAGGAAATGTAAGATGGAAAAATGTCACTTCCGGTTGATTATTGGAAACGTGAGCAGGTTTTTTATACTTGTATTGGAATCTTGATGCATCTTTGGGCTTATATGGGGTTAGGGATTAATCACTTGTTTTGGTTTTCATGACTTGAATGTGATATATTTTGGTACAACAATTACCTAATTAATTATACATGAGGATTACTATAGCGTGTGTCTATAGGATGTATCACTTTCTGAAATTAAATTCCTGTATTAGAAGCTGGACACATTTTGTTGGTGTTGTTGTCTGTAAAACTATGCTGGTAAATACATTGGATTTAAAGTGCACAGTAAATTAATACAAACTACACTGTATAATGAAATAGGGAATAAAATGTTCTGGTTGAAATTTAAATAAAATATGCGTGAATTAAAACCTTATTGTATTATAGCATGTTGGTACATGTAGAATGGTGAATTGCAAGCAGTATATATAGACCATGTTACTGACAAACGATGTCAATAGATGGCGATAGTGAGGAATGCGAAAAAATCGGCCATTTTAGGTGGGATCCTTTATGCAGCTATTCAATGTGCAAAAAAATAAAAAAAAATCCTATTTAGCAATTAAAGGAGTGATTACTTTAAAAATGCAAAAATTAGCTAAACAATGCCTGCAGACATTGAACAGGAAAAATATTTTCCGATTACAACTTCTTTGGGTAATTAAAATTTGGACTTTTAACTCGGTTGCCATAGGCAACCATAGGCAGTCCAGGGTAAGGATCCCACCAGTAATGACGGTAAATATCGTTTTATTTCAATATGGCGTCCCCCTGCAATAACGAAATGGCATGGTCTATAGGCTTATGTATATTCTTTTCGGATATAAACTCGGTTCGCCTTGAATAACACGAGGTATTGGCAGGGCTCACATTTGTCTTAAAATTCCTAAAATTTTGTACATATTTGCCAAATTCCTAAAATTGTCATATAACTAATGAAAAATGTCCTAAAAATCCTAAAATTTCCTCAAAATTTAAAATAAATATCAAACGAACATGCATTTACAAAGCATACAAACAGCATTGAGAAAAACCTTTTCCAAACTTGAACCGAAAAAGCTTGAACTAATGAAACAGGTTGTTGAGCCAAATGAATGACTGGATATATAGGCCTACATATGTTTAGGTCAGTTTATGAGTGAATGTCGGGGGTAATTATATAGCTTTTAATAATTACAATATGCATGGGCACATTTAGACCTGCTGTTAGGGAGGGGGCCCGGTGGAATTTTACCATGTATTTCAGATCTAAATGGGGGGCCCGGGCCCCCAGGGTCCCCCACCCTATCTGCGTCTATGACAATATTCAACTTATTGCAAGACATATAAGTCAAAGTGTTGTGGATAATTATATAGTCACATTTTGTTATAACATGCAAATTATAATGTCCATGCAGGTTCTAAAATGTTCTAACATTTTTTGCAAAATGTTGCAAATTATTTTTTTTAAAAATGGTCAACTTTAAGAATGGGAGCCCTGGGTACGTTATACAAGGTCATCTCGAGCAAATAATAGCAATATAATAGACCGAGGATTTTTGAGGTGAATCGAGTTCATCACGTAACTCACAGAGATTTTTTCTTTACTTCCAGAAAGTTGTTAGAACAGTGAAAACTTAGATTTGAATAAAAATGGTACCTGTACATGTCATGTATTTGACAGCTGGGGCAGTTGCCTAATTTACTTATTTTGTTTCTAATTGCATGTAGGCCTATACATCATTAATCCCATTGTTAAAGAACTTTTAGTGATGCGACATCTGGTGGCAAGACTAAAATTTCGTAAGATGGAAGATGTCAGGGTCAAACGAATTTTTTGGTGTGGATTATAGGCCTTTATACTATTATAGTCTTTCTAAAAAATGCTGGTTTTAGTCATGTGATTTTCACGTATTTCCTCAAATTGAAATTCATATGCTTTTTCTGCATGTGTTGTTTGAATCATTTTGCACTTAACGCCATGTTTATATACTGAAGTGTTATTTCAGAGCTTTATAAACGTTGTATAGGCAAATGTTTGCTTGCAAAGATACTTTTTCTATATGTTAATAATTGTTTGAAAGCTAATTTGTAGTAAATAATGGCAAACATGATATTCCACTTCATTTTCAATTGTCTATTCATCTGTGCAGTCCACAGTTTCTTCCCTTAAAAATCCCCCATACTATATAGTACAGGATTTTCTTAGAAGTTTGTGAAAATTCAAAGTAGCTCAGATTCCTACTATTTTTGGTATTTCCACTTAGCTTTCAATTCTTTATTCATCTGCATGTGCAGTCCATTTTTCGAGTTGGACAACTCGAGTTTCTTCCATTAAAAATCACCCATTCTATATAGACATTCCTTTAAATAAAGGAATTTAGGAGTTCATGTCACAATAGAGACCAATACTATGGCAAGTGTCGCCACCTGTTGTTAGATAGTTACACATGATAAGGTAGTTGAAATGTATACGCTCATAGTATAGAAGCATATATGCAACCATCCTATTTCCTTCAAAACTGATATAATTATTTAACTATGTATTT
>JAQIXP010005357.1:0-10525 GCA_034700285.1 Proteroiulus fuscus | reverse complement strand
CAAAGCTATACATAAAGGCGGGAATTTTTATATGTACTGTCCCAAGGTGGGCTATGTCCCAAGGTTCCCACCTTCCCTCTACCCCCGAAACAACTTTCTCAAACCAGATCTGGATCCGAGCCAGAAGCACGACAGAATAAATTTAGATCAAACGTGAAAATGTCTCGTGATGCCGCTTACGTAGGAGACCACATATGCAAGACCTGCTATTAAAATAAGAAGGTGCAAAGGAGGGTTTGTTCAGCTGCCAAAATAATATAAATATGTCGTAATCGAGAATCACAAGACTCGGGTTTTCGGCAATGAACCAGCTACCGTACCGGTGGTACTAACGCTGCGACCGGATTCTTGGGAAACATTTTCTGCCACTTCGTGCACTTAGCAAATGCATCTCAAAATATTAACTGAACTATTAAGACAAAATAAAAATATAAGACAGTCCCCCCTTACCTCAAGCATTTCTTGCAAATAAGAAGGGTATAAACGAGAAGAGCGTATAGGCCTAGTAATTGAAATTTAATTTTGTAATTGCAATTTAATAGTTATTAATTTTGAAACATGCCAAAATGTGGGCAAAAATCTCGATGGACGATAGTAGCCATGTTGTAAGTCATTTTGTCAATCCCTTTAGTAATAAACTTGATGGTGTACAAGTTTTTGCATAACAGAGAATGGGCATAACTATTCCATAGCGATAAAGTGAAGCCAACTTGAACCCCCTTTTGCATGCAGCGCCATTCTGCCTGGGTGGGAGAACTATTATAAAAATGGTGCCTATCATCTTTTTTTTGAAAACATCGTGATTTCTGAATTACGGTAGATGAACTGCAATTATTAATAATACTGCCCTTCTTTTATTAGTAAGAATCTTAATTTTTAAATTCATTTTTTTTCCAAAAATTTTTCCTGACTTCCCCTGACCAACTTTCTCTTCCCTGACTTTCCAGGTCAATAAGACCCCCGCTGTACGTGAATATTCCCTAACTCCCCTAACCAACAACAGTTTCCCCTGACAAACCCAGCAAAAAGTATTTCCTCCACTTTCCACTCATCAATACTCCATATCGGAAAACAAAAACAAACATGGAAAAAATAATCCCAACACGTAAAACTATAGAACAGCCGCAAACCGGCCCAATTTAAAATATTCACATTACAACGTTAAAAGTACGTCCAAATTTAACGCCTAAACCTTTTCGTTCGTAATCCACCGAACATTGCAACCAAGAGTCGCACCTTAGAGAAACCAATATTTAAAAAAACAGCCAAAAAACCACATACATGTACTGCTCTAATGTTACGCTGCCAACGACAAACGTTAGCGAGTTGAGCCACGAGGTGGCGCCACGTACCGCCCATACCCGGCATCTGCGTGCGGGTCAGCCCGAGAAGAAGACAAACATCTCGACAACCTTTGCTCTAGTCGCCCGCTTCGATTCGGGGCAAAAACTTGAGTACGAACTTACGTCAACGGTGAAAGTGCGATTTGCCAATAATCGCAACTTGACACGAACATGATGAATGATTACTGGCACAAATTTTCAAGGACTACTAAATCAGGCTAAAAGTCGATTGTTATTAACGTTCATTTTCACTACCGCCGGATTGAACCGCACCGGCCGAAGATGTCTGCGACTGACCCGTCTCGGCGCGGTTACGACAAGGCGCAGGATCCAATCGATTACATCACGAGAACCAGCGGGACCTGGTTCTCGGGCGGCCACTTTAGTCAAGACTGTCAATAAATTATTAGTTAGCAAACGCTCAGTATATCAATAATGCAATTTATTCGTGCCACAACTGCTATCGATCCTGTCAAAATAAATGGGCTAGATGGTCTAGCCCGTTACGGACCGAGGTCAATCCCTGCAGCATACTCCCTAGAAGGCAGACACCTGTCCAGTTAATAGAATAATTACCGTAAACGCACGCCAAGTCGTCCACCTTGGACGAGAAACGTTGTATCGAGCAACGCCTCGGCTCGGACAGCAAGTTCCTTGTAAAGATTATAAGATTGGTTACTATGAATTACTAGTTAACGAGAGATTAATATTCCTTCTCGGAAATTAATTATATAGGTAGATGTCAGTTCGAGGAACTGCTAAGGTCAACTATAACCACTTGCGAAAGATCGGCTCAATCCCTTCTCTCGGGCCTCTGCCAAAACAAAAACATTAGGCGTGTACGTGAAAGTGACCAAACTTGCAAAAAAATGACCGAAAGTCCAAATGTGCCAGAGAATAAAATGTTGGAATTTTGGTCTTTTTTCATAATTTTGCAAGTTAGTACACGCCAATAATCTAGATAAAAATTTCGTAAATCACGATTCCGTAGAGTCAGGATTTCGGTCTCAAAATCATAATTCCCAAATCACTTATTTCGTCAATTAGAACTTTTCAGCAATTTTTTCCTTGGAAGCCAAGATCACCATCTAGAACAAGCTGGCTGCCAATAAGCACAATGCAGCATGGGAAAAGTTTTCTGAAATCACGATTTTATAAACATTGGATTTCACTCTTAAAATCATTATTTTAAAATCCCGATATTGTCAATACCACGATTATGAAATAAACTAGATTTGAAAATAAATTGGATTCTGTCTTTCAAATCATCTAGAATGTTTTCTGTATGGGTGGTTCCCATTTTCAAAACTGAAGCGGAAATCTGTGAAGAATTACAGAGTAAACTTTCTCCTGTTACTAACAGATGGCACTACAAATTTCTGAGATTTTTCGAATGAGGTATCAGTCTTCAATTGTAATTACATGTACCTAGCATTTAAAAAAAGAACACACATTTTTCAAATTCCAGCCATCAATTTTATCACATTTTTTTTCTAAAGTTTGAGCAGAAAATATTGACATTCATTTAAAGTTCAGCAGAAAAGCTTCTACATCACGATTGCTTCTGCAGCAGATTAAATTTCTGCAGAAAAACTTAAGCAGCTAAAATTTCTGCAGTAGTTAACTTTTCTGCAAAATCTTGCACCTTCGTTCTGAAATACATTTTCGGCAGAAAAAGATATTGGCGTATTCATTTTTCGTATCCATATTTTCAATTAGCCATTCATGGCTAACGATACGATAGTTAAAGGGACAGTCCCACCTTACCTCAAACATTTTTTGCAAGAAAGAAGCAAGAAGAGGGTAGAAATTGAAATTTATTTTATAATTACCATTCCATAGACTTTATTAATTTTGAAACATGCCAATGTGAACAAGAATCTGGATGGTTGATAGTAGCCATGTTGGAAGTCATTTTGTCAATCCTTCTAGTAATTTATAATTGACTTGCTTGGGTACAAGTTTTTGCGTAACATAGAATGGGCATAACTATTCCATAGCGATAAAATGAGGCCAACTTGAACCCCCTTTTGCACACAGCGCCATTCTGCCTGGGTGGGGGGGACTATTACACAAATGGCGCATATCATCTTTTTTGGAATTTTCGGCCATTTTAGTAGGCTAATCATTACAGATGGCGCCATACGTCTATGGCAAATAACATGGGCCACCATTTTATTGCAGTCTAAACTGCAGTTGAAATCAATTTACCACAGATGGCGCTTTACTTTTGAAAGAGGATATTTTTGCCATATAGGCCTACCATATGTTGTTATTGGGAATGTATTTAAGGTTGCAGATTGTGCCTACAACCTTACATAGGATTCAAATACCCCAAAAAATAGCTTGTTCATTCGATTTTTCCTCTCGAATATTTGACAACTCTAATTATGTAACATACATGTTGCAATGCCATGACACAACCACAATTAACTACACTCGTAAAACTGATAAAAGCATTTGCAAAAAATAGATTTAATTACAGACTGATGCTATTTATAGTGACAGAACTTACCCCCGGTACCTTACACACAGAAAATCCCGCATTTCAGTGTAATAAAAACAAACCCAGTATACCTGATCATGAATAATTAAGCCTTCATAAAGTTATAATGACATTTTGGCCTCATTTAAGATAGATTCTCAAGATTAAATTCCATTAGGAAATACAGCCAAACTGTTTCCAAATCAGCTGTCTATAACCACGTTCTTATTTTAGGCCTAAATCGGTAGGCCATTTTTTACCCGCATCGCCACGAATATTATTTGAAATGTAATTACCTGATTATGATGATGTCTATTAATTAATGAAGACAAAGCAGTTAGTTTTCCTTTAGTTTCTTGACTAATTAAAAGCCTGTAAAGTTTTTGCTTACACGGAGAAATCGCCATTACAAGCGACCGAACACGAACACTTATCCACCGGGAACCCTGCAGTCTTTCTCCCGTCACAATCAAGGCCAACCGTACTTTCGTTACGACCTTCTTGATTTGCTGATACCTTTCATTACCCCACTGGAGGTGTGACAAATTCGACCAATGGGAAGCCTCGACACATCAGGCTTTCGACATTAAATTTACGTCACGAACACGTCATATTAACTATTGCCAATTTACGTTCCTGTATTAAACATACCCAGTTTATTTATTTCCATGAATGATTTGTTTATCAAGTGTGGTTTTTAATTCCATTAAACTATTGGCAATTTTCCAACAACAGCATGTTTTTTTTAGAAAAATTTCTACACGAATACGGAAGCCTTCAATGCATTTTGGCAACTGTACGGAAACCTAAATGGGCCATAGCAAAAGAATTCCTTTCACAATTTATGATAATTATCAAAAATTCCTTGAAGGGAAAGTCCCACCTTGTAGCAAACAATATTTATGTTGTCCACATTTACTAAATATGAATGGCTGTGACAATAATAATTACAGCTGAGTTCCCATATTGAAGAAATCAAGAAGTTTGCCAAATAAATGCTAGGGGCCATTTTTTCAGAAATTTCTGCCAAGAGATGTTTCAGCAGACACTGAGGACCTTTAGCACAATGTTCCTGTTCCATTAGAGCTGATACCTTTTCCTGACTTGAAAATGAGCCAGTTTCTACAAAATCATCACGTAAACGCTGAATTTTCAAGCCAGATGGCGCTTGCACACACCATACCGAACTCTATACACTTAAATCTTGACCAGATTATTAGACAAAATAAATCAAAACCCAAAACTATTAAAGAAGCGTTTATCTCGTACATGTAAAAATTCCAGCAAAAACAGTCGGCAGAAAATTCAAATTTTTTTGCAGTTGGTTTAAAAATACTGCAGTTCTTAAACTGCAGTAAGTGTAGTTAAAGTCTGCACTTTTGAAATCTTATGCAACAAATAGGTATTTAATTTGGGAAGTGCTTGTGCAGAGAATAATGCATACTTCAGATACTGCACTGTTCTGTAGTTTTTCTACAATTCGTTTTTCCACAGTTTTCTGCATTTTTCTACAGTTTTTTTGTAGTAGTTCTACAATCCTGCTGCATGCTTTTCTACAATTTTCATGCATTTTGTATAGGCCTACAGGTCTACATTTCTTCTGTATTTTTTTTACACAGTTCTGCAATATTTCCAACATTTGCCCTGCATTTTTTTACACCGTTGTGCAGTTTTTCTGCATTTTTGCAAATCTGCAAAAAAAAGGGCATTTCTACACATATAAAAGCTGTGCAAACTAGATCTCGTAGCTCTTTGTTTCACAAGATTTCAGAAGTGCAGTTATTATACTATTTTGCTTTCACAACTCCGTCTTTACCTAACTTGCCTGTACAGGAGGAAGCCGGACTTTGGCAGTCCTGCACTGTGCATTTTTCTCCATTTTTGAGCAGACTTCCGACAACATAGTGCTCAGTAACTTCAGCCGTTCGACTGACTGCGTATCCGCGAACGTTATCAGTCTGTCGATATCCGTCATCACTCTCTCGTGCAGCCTTCTGATGTCACTTTCTGGGTCTTCGATGTGAATTTCCACCTCCTGTTTCATCGTACCGGCCGATTCCAGGAAAATCATGCCCTTTTCGCACATTTCGACCACACCATCGTTGGCCTCGTCCATAATGACCAGCAGAACTTCGTTCCCTGCAGGATCCTGGCTATTTTTACCCCAAATTTCGATGGACTTGGACTCCTTTCGAGTCACATTTTCCCCCCAAAGATCCGCGGCCTTGCCGTTGGGCTGCTGCTGCCGGCTATCCCTTTCCAGAAAGTCCCGTTTGATGTTATGGATATCGTGTCGCTTGACCAGGTGAAGCGGCTCCAGCTTCTGTCCGGCCTGGCTTTGAATATTTTCCAGGATTTCGCTAATGGGAACGTTCTGTGCCAATTTCAAGGCGATGTCCCGCTTCTCGTTCTCCGTCAGCCTGCAACGCGTCACGTCCATCTCGTGTCCGGCGTGCGTCTTGATGAATTTCACTCGGAAGCAGCCAGTCTTGTTGACCACGATACGGGCCGGACAGTAACCGTTCATCTTGTTCGAGCCCTTGGACTTCAAGCGGCGCTTGCCCGTGCCCCGGCCGTTGAAGTAGCCGCTCCTGTGGCAGTAGTAGTAGGCGTAGTTCTTTTTGATGCTGCTCTGTTTCACGAATTGGGCCGAAGTTTCTCGTTCCATGTTCTCCTTCCAGACCAGGAACTCTTCTTCCGAGGAGAACTTGATCACGTCCGTTTCGATGAGCAGTCTGTGGCTGCCGGCGTAATGGTCCTCGAGGGCTCGGTACGAGGGGCACACATCCGAGCACATTGCACACGGCGTCAGATTAGCAGGAAGGGCCACGGTCTGCTTGTGAATGTTTCTCAAATGACGCACTAGGTTGCCACCTGTCGAGAACTGCTTCTTGCAAGTGTCGCATTCGTGTAGGGCGATGGCCTGAAGGCCATCGTTGACGGCCATTTCTGGACCTGGGAAAAAGTAAAAGCCCAAAAAAACCTCTTACGAAATGTAATGCACAGTATATTCCACATGGGGTTATGACGCAAATTCTGTTCAATACACTCTACTAGTTAGCTTAAATTTAAACTTTTCTAAGCATAAAAAAGGTTTGCAAAGGAAATTTGCTTAGCTATTTGAATAACTCTGCAGAAATTTGATTGGTTCTTATGCAGACAAACTTTTAATCGACAGAATAAGAGAAATAAGTCTGTTTCAAGTTTTTTTTGGACTACAAACCTATAACCATTCAAAATGGGGCTCAATGAATAGTCTGTAGAAACAGTGGGCGCTATACAACATAAGGGGCTGTCCATAAATAACGTTTGCAGTTAGGTGGGGGGGGGGTCATAGTGCCAAAAGTTCACCAATAAGGTGTCATGTGGGGGGGTCCTTCATCACCGAGTTGACATAATAATTTTAATAATTTGAAAATTCCCCCTTTGAATTCAAGTGTTCCACACAGGGAATATACATCTCTATAGAAATGTACATTCCCCGTTTGTCGAACGTTCTCAAAATATTTGAAAATTTGAAAAAAGATGACGTCAACAATAAGGGTGGGTGGGTCCTTTCGCTAAATGTTGACCAAGGGGTGGGTGGGTCCAAAACATGTTATCTAAAGCAAAAAAAAAGGTAAAAGTTATATAACATTATGTAATTTAACATTTTTCTTTGGTGTATCATTCAGCAAAACGTAATAAACATGTTGTAAAACCAACGTATATAACCGTTATCGTTATAACTTTTGTGTGGATCTGCAAGTTAGGCCTACTGCCACCTAAAAATCTACCTAAAGAAAGTAAGGTATAACAATTAAGACTCACATAAATACAGACTCTATATATTACTAAATAGGGACCAAATAATTCGTGAGACAAAAACTTACCAGAATAAGGTATACTAAAATAATCCACAAGAAGGAAAAATACCAAGCAGTTTCTTGAACAGCGTTCTGGATTTCCAGGTCTTAGAACCCAACGCCATCTATTGGGCATTCAATCGTCCTTGTTAACATACCGGGTGTCCAGAAAATATTCTTCCAAATGTTAAACCATACTATTAAAATTGAGAAGAAAATTACAGTATTTTTCAAAGATACTTTTCAAAATCTGGAAATAATGCATATATAATATCTTTTATAAAGCTAATTTTATATCAATTGCAATATATGTAATTTACATTAAGACTAAGCACATATACAGGTACTGAAAGCTAGAACAAGAAATGATATGGCAGCAAAATAAATTTATATTTGGAAAAGAAACAAAAATTACAATTTCTATTCTGCATAATTATATGACTAGCTGGTTGCAGTTCACAGGATCAATACATCAGAATGAGAAAGGGATTCTCAGTGAAAAACGACAGCAGTTAAATATGCTTCAGATTGCAATTTTTTTCTGCAAAAAAATTGTAGAGGGGACTATTACAAAACAAAAAAATATAATGTTAAATCCCATTCAAAATTATCAGTTTTTAATTTCAGTTGTTCTTAAATATTGTGAAGGGGAGACCCTTAGAAAACTAGAAAATCCAATGTTAAATCCCAATCAAAAATTTCCGTTTTTAATTTCACTTTTTCATTATATACCGGTTAGGTGATGAGCTAAATTTTTACCTAAAATGTATATAACAAATCAATCGGTCCAATAAATGAATAAACCAACCAATTTAAATCAAGCACGCAATTATGTAGAAGCTGAAAATGGACACAAACTTCACAAAAAAACTCAAATTGAACAAGAAGCAGACATCTTCAATGAACGTGGGCACTTATTGTAACCGAGGCAGATTCACATTGCATTATACTTACTAGTTATATTGTCATAACGCAGTGTGAATTCACCTTTAAGATTCCTTAGTGATGGAAGACTTAACGAGAGCCAATTAAGCTTGAATGGCAAACTCAAGATTGTAGCATTATGAATTCTTACTATTTCAAATTCACTGTTCAGAATTTGCAATAAAAAATGATGTATTGCTTTTAAAGTCAACAATCGGAGCAAAGCTTGCATCACCATCACTAACCTATAGTTAAAGGGAAAGTCCCACTTTGTAACAAGTAATATTTAAGTTGTACACACTTACTAGATACGAATGCCTGTGACAATAATAATTATCGTAGCAGAGTTATTTCCATATTGAAGAAATTACGGCGTTGGCCAAATACACGTTAGGCGCCATTTTTCCATAGATTTCAGCCGACACTGAAAGTTGGTGGCGCCCTCTAGAAAATGCATGTGTACATGTGCATTTTCAACCAAATCCATGTATTCAGGACATGTTATTTAATGATTGGTGGGCTCAAATAAAATTTCAAATTTCCATGAATTTCCTAATTTTTCAAGCTCTTCTTTCTACAATCCACATCTTTCAAAGTGGGACTTTCCCATTAATGTTACCAATTACAGATGGCGCATCATCCTGTACAACTTATAATTTTGCCTCGCCACTGGAAAATCCGATGACATTTTTGAGTGATTATTGAAGGGAAAGTCACACTTCGTACAAAGTGATGTTTAATCGAAGTGCATTCTTATAATGCAGAAAATGTTGGTATAAAATTCCTATATCATTTGGAAAATAACTTAAGTTTTTGGAAAAAAAAATATTCTTTATTATTTGGAAAAACTTCTGGAATACTTTTCCAAAAATGTGGAATACTTTTCCAAAAATGTGGAATACTTTTCCAAAAATGTGGAAAATTTTTTCAAAAATGTGGAATACTTTTCCAAAAATCAGGAATACTTTTCCAAAAATCTGGAATACTTTTCCGAAAATCTGGAATACTTTTCCAAAAATCTGGAATACCTTTCCAAATATCTAGAATACTTTTCCAAATATCTGGAATATTTTTCCAAAAATCTGGAATACTTTTCCAAAAATCTGGAATACTTTTCCAAAAATCTGGAATACTTTTTCAAGAATCTAGAATACTTTTCCAAATATCTGGAATATTTTTCCAAGAATCTAGAATACTTTTCCAAATATCTGGAATATTTTTACAAGAATCTGGAATACTTTTCCAAATATCTGGAATATTTTTCCAAAAATGTGGAATACTTTTCCAAATATCTGGAATACTTTTCCAAAAATCAGGAATACTTTTCCAAAAATCTGAAATACTTTCCCAAGAATCTAGAATACTTTTCCAAAAATCTGGAATACTTTTCCAAAAATCTGGAATACTTCACCAAAAATCTGGAATACTTTTCCAAAAATGTGGAATAGTTTTCCAAAAATTTGGAATACTTTTCCAAATATCAGGAATATTTTTCCAAAAATCTGGAATACTTTTCCATAAATCTGGAATACTTTTGATGATATACTATTATACGAATATGTTTTCTAAAAATCTGGAATATTTTTCAAAAAATCTGGAATACTTTTCCAAAAATGTGGAATACCTTTCCAAAAATGTGGAATACCTTTCCAAAAATCTGGAATACTTTTACAAAAATCTGGAATACTTTTGCAAAAATCTGGAATACCTTTCCAAAAATCTGGAATAATTTTCAAAAAAAATGTGGAATACTTTTCCAAAAATCTGGAATAGTTTTCCAAATAATGCATCGATTTTACATGAACATGTACTGGATTAATAGAATGCGTACAATGCATTAGTGGCACTACTTGAGTCTTTCAGAAAATTCGTGATTTACGGATTCATGTCAAGTTATATAGTCGAGTCAAAATAATTTTGTGCATGAT
>JAQIXP010005356.1:0-10525 GCA_034700285.1 Proteroiulus fuscus | reverse complement strand
TTTGCCCGATTGTACAGCTCACAGGGCAGATAAACAGAAAAAGAATGCATCAAGTTTTAGTAAATTTAATTGTCCTTTATAAAAATCATACCCCATCAATTTATGTTTAGCCATTATTGATTAATTTGTACTTTTACTTAGCATGGAGACTCCCATAGGAGCATGCATGCTCTAAAAAGTGTGGACAGCCCCCTTAAAGCAAGTTTCTTGTAAGATTTTTTTTAATGCCGAAGACGCCTAATGTCGTTAGTTCTCATCCCACAATTAAATAACCATTGGACACTGATGGTTCTTGTACAATATTACTTTTTGACCAGGTTTCCGTAAATTAACTAGCAATTTTTAAGTGAAATGCCGAATGACCTGAGGTTAGTTCTTTGGCAATTGTCAGCTTTTTTGTTGTGTAACAAATGACTTGCTAGTGTCAATGTACAGTGATGTTACAATTGAAGAAATTCTCAGGAGGAAATGTATTTCTTGTACATAGGCACAAAGCTAAGACGCTCCATTTTTCTTAACATTTTGCAATGATTGATTGCGTCCAGCAGTCCTTTCTTACATTGCACACACACATTGATTAATGTGATAAAAGTAAGATTGTTGCTTGATTGAGGCCTCACATTAAATGTCCCTTAGGACACATCAGCAGAAATAAGACTTACTAACTTCCATAGGTCTGTGCTTAGGCATTCTTGGTATATACAATTATTCACGGTGGCTCATAGTTGTCCTTATATATGTATTATGCAATTATTAATGCTTATCGGGAAAGTCCCACTTTGTAACAAGTGATATTTAAATTGAACACACATACTAGATATGAATGGCTGTGACAATAATAATTGCAGCAGTTTCCATATTGAAGAAATTACGATGTTTTCCAAAATACACTTTAGGCGCCATTTTTCCGTAGATTTCAGCAGACACTGACAGTTGGTAGCGCCCTCTATGACAATGCGTGGCTACTTTTTCCACTAGAGCTGACGCCTTTTGTCCAGTAGAGGGCGCTGCATACTGTCAGTAAAATGGCGCCTTATTTGGGCTTTACATTTTCAAACCAAATCCATGTATTCAGGACATTTTATTTATTGATTAGTATGCTGAAATCAAATTGAAATTTCCATGATTTAACCTAATTTTTCATGCTCTTCCTCCTAAACCCACCTACTTTCAAAGGGGGACTTTCCCTTTAAGCCTTCTACCAATGAATTAACATACTGGTATTTATAATATTGTCTGATCTAAGTAATACCTGATCTTAAAATCTCAGAAAGTGTTTTTGCCATTTGTTGGTAATTGGAGAAAGGCAATAATTCTTAAGTAAGAATAGTTAAATAGTTAGATATAGTTAAAAAAAATTCAATATTTACCATTTTAATACAGTGGAAATCTTCTTAAAATTTGAGTAGTGTACACTAACTTGCATGGTGGTGCTTTTTGATGATACGATAAATGCCTGCATAGAAATATATAACTTTTTAATTTATGATGAAACCAGCATTTGCAATCACTGTAGGATAGGCTGAAATTTCAAACCCATGCAAGGTGAATCAAAGGTCAAATCTCAAAGTGGACTTTGCTAATCAATTGAATGAATTCCATTGAAATATTTAAATAGTTCCAACATTGTAGCAAGTTAATTTTAAGAAAAATAGCATTAAAAATTATGATAAACATGCATGGAAATTGCAATTGGATTTGAGTTTATACTGAATTAGATAAAATGTCCTGAATACGTGGATTTGGATGAAAATAGTAAGCCCAAAATGGCGCCATTTAATTAACAATTGACTGTCTAGCGCCCTCTACTTGATAAAAAGAATCAGCTCCATAGATATTCACGTCCTAGAGGGCGCCACTAAATGGCACTGTTTGCTAAAAGCTATGGAAAAATGGCGCCCAATATGTATTTTGCAAACGTCAAAATTTCTTCAATATGGAAACTTTGCTGCAATTATTATTGCCACAGCCATTCATATCTAGTAAGTGTGAACAACTTAAATATAACTTGTTACAAGGTGGGACTTTCCCTTTAACATTTCATGATGGATGAATTCTATGTACTGCTGGAAGGTTCTATTCTGGAATGCCATCTATACTCTGAAAAATCAAATTATATTATTTGCATTTGTGATTTTAAATTCAACAAGCATAGTGAATATTTTAAGAAGCAGAATTCTTAAAACCTAAAGGCGGTTTTTTTTAAGCCTATTTTGTGTATTTTCTCCCCCACATTTATTAGGTTTTTTTCACTAAACAATTGCCTTTAAAAATTCAATTTTGCTTAACAGGATTCTTCATATTTTGTTTTCTCATCCAGACAAATTGCCAAAAGGCGAATCGCTTAAGGCTCAATTTAACGTTTTAAATAACTATTTGCGGATCCATTTTGCATTATACCAGCTTTATAAGATTAATTTAATGCTTGTTTTTGGATGTTATTGAGGATCAGGTGTATTATGGGCGAGTTGAAAAGGATGTGCAAAAGCCAACTATATAGGCCTACACTCTTTTCTTATCCATTTAAAATGCCAAAATTCTGCCACAACTATTCCATTAGATAAATTGGTTTTATGCAAAAAATAAAGACACGTATGAATGCATTAATAGCAAATGTGAGTTAAAACTTAAAAGGGGGGATAATTTTTAGTGCAAAAAGCCATTTGAACAGCTTATTTATGTGATGGTATTTATGCATAGTAAGGCTAAATAGTTTAGGCCTAAATATGTGTGTTTGGAAATATATTCCATGTTGAAAAGTAATGCATTTCAAATACATTTACAAATACTTTAGAAATTATAGTTTTGTGTGTAGGCAATATACTAATTTAACCCATAAATTTTCTCTAAACTTGTGTTTAGGTTACAAGTTCAAGCATAATGTTTTGTAATTCTTAAGCACATCGTAAAGGCATTTTATTTTACCTTCGTAAATGCATTTCGTAGTACATTCGTTTAACGATTCAAGTCACAAACGAATCTGAGAACAATGTTATAAAGCATTTTAACTTGCACAGATAAATATAATCAATGTGCATGAAAAAGAAAATTAAAAATGTATTTACAATTTACTTTAAAATATACATTTACAAATGCCTTTTAAAGTGCATTCCTAAATGTCGTTCATCCAAGATACACTTGGTGTAAAACCCAATTTACAAGGATATTTTAATCACGATTTAGATAATTGATCATGGTAATAATTAATTATTTATGTGAGTGCATGCAAGTGATTAAGCAAAACAAGTTCACGAATTTTGTTATTATACCCTATAATCATAGGTTCATTTTTGACCGTGATCTAAAACATTCAGATATTTTGGAACTCAATTGAGCACGAGCATTGCACGTGCAAAATGGAATAAGAATTCATAGAATTCCTCGTGCTCAACTGGTTCCAAAAAAACTCCAAAATGTTCTAGAATGTTGATCATGATCAAAAATGTCTCTTTGAATAAGGTTTTATAACTCGATTAATGGATACTTGATTCAAGTCTAATTTACATCATAATTGACTGAGGGATTGTGGGCCAAGTGCAAGTAATGCTAATGTGCAGGGATTTAGGAAATGCACTTTATGTAGTGTTAGTATAATTGCAATTGGTCCTTTTTCTTGGGTTCTATAAGACAAGAGAATAATATTCTTAAAAATATAGTTCAAAATTGTTAGGAATTCAATTTAACAATGATGAATAAGTCACTACTGACTTGGGAGTCTCCACTTGATGATTATTAGTGGGACAATCCCCTACAAAGTGGCATTATTATATGCTGATCATAGGGTACTGAGTTGAATTGAATTAAACACCACTGAAGATAAATTTTAAGCAAATTGTGATTACATGTGAATGCTAATTCATGCTGATCATTATCTACTTTGAGAATGGTTTGTTGGGGGGGCTAGATTTTGATTGGTCCTTTTGATAATTTCCAGTTCAAGCTATTTGTTGAAACTGGGCATATTTTTTAACATGAAAAACCCCCATTTATTTTAAATTTGTTTCAAAATATTTAAAATAAAATTACTCTGAATGTAATTCCGATGAATTTTTATTTAAATTTCTCACCAACCACAATACCCATAATAACTATAGAAAAATTAAGAAAATAAATGTATATACTCGTATGTGTGTATATTGAAAACATAGTGCTCATGGGATACATAATCATATTACATTTTTATGTACTTTTACATCGTAAAAATGTAAGCAGGCATAATTTTAAATGAGCATAATTTGAAATGTATATAAGTGATGGAGGAGGCAATGAACCTCACTTTGGTGTTGAAATTGAAGTAGGTCTAGTATATTATAATAAAATGGAAAAATATATGATTAATGAAACTTCAAATTACATTTTAAATGAAAGGCAAGCTGTTGTTTGTTACATGATAGTAATCAATACCATTAATCATTATCATTATGTTTATCGAATAAAAGGCAAACAAAAACCTTGCAGTTGGATCAATTTAACAAAAAGTCTATAATTTAATAATTTAGATCTTGAATATTTTATATATAATTATGCACTGTGATAAGGCGATGATGATGAGAATATTTGGTGTTGCCTTTCAACTCAAAATTGGGAACTTTCAGTTTTCACATACCTTTTTTGAACAAAGTTAAAGTGGCAGATCATTCAAAAACAATAGCCCCCCCCCCTCCCCCACCCAGCACACTTTCTATGGGGCAGCACCATAACACGTTAAAGGGAAAGTCCCACTTTGAAAGAAGTGGGTTGTAGGAAATGGCTCGTGAAAAATTATAAAATTCATGGAAATGGCAATTTGATTTGAGCCCACCAATCATTACATAAAAATATCCTGATTACCTGGATTTGTTTGAAAATGCAAAGCCCAAGTAGGCGCCATTTTACTGACAGTGTGTAACGCCCTCTACTGGATAAAAGGCATCAGCTCTCACGAAACACGTAGACACGCGTGTCCTAGAGGGCGTATTCAACTCTCAGTGTCTGCGGAAATCTATGGAAAAATGGCGCCTAACGTGTATTTGGCAGACGTCGTGATTTCTTAATATGAAACTTCTGCTGCAATTAATATTATCGCAGCCATTAATAAAAATTGTGACAAAGTGGGATTTTCCCATCCTCACCTTGTGAATTTTTAATGGAAGGGGGCACAGTTTTTCTGCTTTGGTACTTTGAGCACGTGGCGTATGCACGTGCAAATTTGAACGAGCGGTTTTGGAATATTCGCATGTGCTGGTTGAACTCGTGCAAAATTGATCAAGTGTCTATGGAATGTGCACGTGCATTTCTCGTGCTCCACTGCATTCTAAAACGGTTCCTACATTGCTCTTAGTTAGGCCTATAATTAATTAAGCCTGCGTATAGCGTATTAATTAAGAAAAAATACAATGAAAGCAAGACCATACTTCCTAATAGGCGACAGGTCAAGAAGATATCAAAAGCACCAAACCGTCCTAGTGCCAACATGTGACCATGTAAAAGTAGCTATAATCCCTTTTTTATTTATTTTTTCTTCAAATTCTTCGAAAAGGTGTTTTCCATTATAAATTTGAAAAATGATGATGGTGATAGAGATGAAGGTAACCTTTCAGCAGTTTGGTGATATGTAATAACAATGATTCCTTGTAATTTTCTCTTGAATTCTGCAGGGAGCAAATGTCAGTCAGTGGCGAGTTTTTTGACCATTTTTTTCCAAACTCAACAAAGGCCAAGTTCTTATTTAGTCTTCAAGCAAAATGTATTTTATTGACCTTTTTTTCTTCTTTTTTTTTCTCCCCAGATTTGCCAGCGATGATGTTATTCCTTGTCATAAATCGTATACAAACGCTTCACTGACCAACGTGACCAAAGCATAAGGGAGTTTAAAATCTTTGGATTATTTGTTTTTAGCAACTGCAATGCCAGCTTGAAGATGCAGGTAAGATTTATGCAGAAAAACTACAAAATTACATTAATTCTATTTTGTTTCTATGAATTGAAAGGGAAGTCAAAACTTGTGTGATTCCAATGGCAACTCTTTTCTCACATTGTTAACAGATGGCGGTAAAATTTCTGAGATTTAATGATTCAGGGATTGCTGAGATCATGCGATATGGCACTGCCCTTGGTTTACATGAACATTTTAACTTCTCATTAATGGTAAGTTCAATTTCAATATTATTATTTTTAAGTTTTTGATTTGATGCCTAGCATTTAAAAAACACTGGTCTTGAAGCGAGACTTCCACTTGAAACTAAAAACAAAATGGCTTTCAAAATTGGGCTAAGTCTGATCATGCAGCTGATTCAGATGAAACAGCATTGAAAAAGTACTAAAATATACTGAAAAAGCTTGTGCAATATTTTGTTTACTGCATGTATTTCTTCTTTTCCCTTCAATTTATTGTTTGTTATAGACATGTAAATTTTGTGTAAAGCTCTGCATATTATTTAGGAGGATTTTGATACTATATATACTTCCTTCCCCTTCCCCAGTCTCGTTGTATGATTTTTTATGACTTTGTTGTAAAGTATGTTTTGCACGTTTCTCTCCATTGTAAACCGGAATTTTTGAACGTGTATTAAGCAGAGAAAAGCTTCCCAGCTTTATTTTTCAAACACTGGAACCTTTGTTCAAAATTTAAATATTCTATAAATGCTTTTTAGAATAGAAAGTGCATGGAATAATCCTCAACTGTTTTTGAGTGCGAGATTACATGAGGGTACTAAAAAGAGAGTTCAGAGTTTAGGGATAATCTTGAAGTGTATTTGTTCATTCTGATTTTCCATTTTTTGAAATATTTTTTTCAAATTTTGCATACTATTATTCTGTTACCAACAGTGAATTTATTACACTTCGGTAAATGAAATGTTAAAGGGGAAAGTCCCACTTTGAAAGAAGATGTTTTTAGGAAGAAGGGTATGAAAAATTAGAAAAAGGCATGGAAATTGCAATTTGATTTGAGCCCACCAATCATTAAATAAAATATCCTGAATACATGGATTTGGTTGAAAATGCAAAGTTCATTTTGTAGCACCCTCTACTGGATAAAAAGCATAATTTCCTTTAGAAGAAGCCTTAGAGGGCGCCACAAACTTTCAGTGTCTGCTGAAATCTATGGAAAAATGGCGTCTAACATGTATTTTACAAATGTTGTAATTTCTTCAATATGGAAACTTTGCTGCAATTATTATTACCACAGCCATTCCTATCTAGTAAGTGTGTACCATACAAAAATCACTTGTTACAAAGTGGGATTTTCCCTTTAAATATTACAGAGCTGAATATGTGACATAGTTTTTTCTCCAAAACCCTGCAATCAATGCTAGCTTAGGTGTCCTACTGAGCAGCACGACATGACATTTTTTTTAAACTTGCTCTTATCAAATATTTTAAAAGATGTAATCTGAAGTAAGTTCAACTTTTTCATAAATTTCTTTATATATGTAGAAATTAACTTAAAATTTCCAAATTTCAATAAAAAATCTTGATATGCTTACGATAATTCTCCATGGAACTTTGGGAAATGCGTCCATCATGCTGAAAATGTGTAGGCAGTACAAAATGAGGTTCACGAGGTTGGTTATTGCAGCTACGGCCAAGAAGAAATGGTGGGAATGTTCGTTGGGACTTTCACAGATTTGGATGAAAACTCCACTGTTCTCCTCTGAGGTATGTCGCCATTTGCAACTCACAGATACTTGAATCAAGATGAAGGCTACCAATGCCAAGTTCTAAATAATGGATAAATTTCAAATACAATTGAATTGTAGTATAATCCATATTGAGACATGGAATGTCTTAGATTCTATGAGGAAAATAGTCAGTCAATTCAATTCAACTCAATACCCATGAACAGCATACACGAGCTTTCCAATGTTTAATCTTTATGTAAAATAAGTAACGGAAGAGAGAATTTATAAAATTGAGGACATTATCTCAAATTATTGGAATATTATAAGATTTTTTCTCCCAAACTATCTAGAAAGTCTTTCAAAAATATGAAAAAAATTACAGAATGTTTCCCAAAACTCGAGAATAGTATAATTTTTCCTAAAAATATAATAATATTATAGGCAATATTTCCAAATAATATAAAAATATTAAAAAAAATTCTAGTAATATTAGTGGAAATATTTCCAAATAATATAGAAATATTGTAGAAATTGTTCTAGGAATGTTTCAGGTATTTTAACCAAACATTCAGAAATATTATAGGAATTATTAACAAAAATATTGTAGGCCTACTATTATAGGAATGTTTCCCCAAAATTCGAGAATAATCATTTTTCCCAAAAATATAGTAATTTTTTCCAAATAATATAGGAATTTTTCTAGAAATATTACAGGTATTTTAACCAAACATATAGGAATATTATAAGAATAATTTCCAAATATATTGCAAGATTATAGGAAGTTTCCCAAAACTCGAGAATAGTTTAATTTTTCATAAAAAATATAGGAATGTTATAGGAAATATTTCCAAATAATATAAAAATATTATAAAAAAAAAATTTCTAGGAATATTATAGAAATATTTCCAAACAATTTAGGAATATTCTAGAAATTGTTCTAGGAATATTTCAGGTATTTTAACCAAACATACAGAAATATTATAGGAATTATTTACAAAAATATTGTAGGCCTATTATTATTATAGGAATGTTTCCCCAAAATTCGAGAATAGCAATTATCATTTTTCCCAAAAACATAGTAATTTTTTCCAAATAATATAGGAATTTTTCTAGAAATATTAAAGGTATTTTAACCAAACATACAGAAATATTATAGGAATTATTTCCAAATATATTGCAACATTATAGGAAGTTTCCCATAACTCGAGAATAGTTTAACTTTTTCTAAAATATTGGGATATTACAGGAAATGTTTCCAGATAACATAGGAATATTATAGGAATTTTTCTAGGAATATTACAAGAGTTTTAACCAAACATACAGAAATATCATAGGAATTATTTCCAAAAATATTGCGATATTATAGGCATGTTTCCAAAACTCAAGAATAGTATAAGTTTTCCTAAAAATATAGGAGTATTACAGGAAACATTTCCAAATAATATGGGAATTTTTCTAGGAATATTACAAGTATTTTAACCAAACATACAGGAATATGTTTCAAAACATATAGGAAAATTATAGGAATGTTTCCCAAAATAGAAGACTATTATAAGAGTTCGATTTTTTAAAAAAATAGAAAAATATTATTGGATATTTTTAACTAATAATAGGAATATGACAGGAGTCTTGTTCAAAAATATAAGACAATATTAAGAATTCTTTCCAAATAAGAGAAATTCATATGGAGTTTTTTTCCCAAAAAATACTGATGGAATATTACCATATAATAAATTTTTACAAATTTTTGTCCCAAAATGCAGGATATTATAAGATTGCCCCCCAAAATACTGGAATATCATAGAAATTTTTCGTATTTTTTCCCCTCAATTTCTATACGAAATTTAATAGTATTTTCGTAAAATGATACCTTAGTCAAAATTTAGGAATATTATCAAATTAATGGGTTAGTTTGGCATAGAAAATATTGCTGTTCAATACATCCTTTCCTTGTTAGAAAAAGGTCTTAGAGGGTAAGTTCAACTTTCAAAAGTATTCAGTTTTGGAACTTACCATTTGAACTGACCTAACAATTGCAACTTGAGATTTGAAGTATTCCTTGTTAAATTTTGGGTAAACAGGAGGAACATCTTGGCATTCGGCTGCTTGAGACATTTTATAAGAATTTTAAAATAAAATTTTCCAATAAACTACTAAATATTTTTCACCACATTTTGCCTGCATTGGCATTTGTGCTGAATTTCCTTTCCCTTGGCATTTTTAATTAAAACGTTTTTTTAAAATATTACAGGAAGTTAGGGCTATGCACAGGATATGATAAGACTTCCAAGATTTTATTTTAGGCACATAGTTTTTTGTTTATAATTTATATATCCTGGTAGAGAAAGTTATTGGCTTGGTTTAGTTAAATGCATTATAAAACCACAAATGAAAAATGTGCAAAAATTTCAGAAAATAATTGTTAAAAAACGTAATGCTCGGTGCACAATTAGGTACTTCTAATAGGATACTTGTGCTGGTTTATTTTTCTAATCCGGCTGCTTAATCCATGATTTTTACAATTTAAAAATTTAGTTTAAAGTGAAAATCTCACTTTCTTTAAATTTCAATGCATGTTTAAAAAAATAAAAAGATAAATAATAGTCGAGTAGGTATCAAAATTAAAACTTTCATCGAGCTTACAATAATTTAGAAATCATGAATTTTCTATAATGCATGGAAGGCGCCATTTTGCTATATTACTATAAAGAGGATGGGCGCCATCTAGGAGCCACTTATGTAAACAAAATAAATATTTGAAAGTATTCAAGCCTGGGTTTAATTTTCTCTACTTCCTGATATGTGTGCGAACTTTATAAAATGATCGACAAAATCGAATGGTAGTAACCAACTTAAAGGGACAGTCTCACTTTGAAACAAGTTATTTTCAAACAGTACACACTTACTAGATATGAATGGCTGTG
>JAQIXP010005355.1:0-10526 GCA_034700285.1 Proteroiulus fuscus | reverse complement strand
TCTACATGAGGCCCTGGTGATAATTTTCACGTTTTGTTTTGTTTTTGGGATTGGCACCCACCCTTAATAAAATGGCTGTTCCCCCCCAAAAGGAATTCCTGGATCCGCCACTGGCGTCAGCATTATTTTCATCGATTGCAGTTGCCTTCCATGGGAGCTTCCATTGGCTCTCGGGAGCATAAGGCAAACTGTAGGTTAGGATTTTTTTACCTCTAATACCCAACCCTACCGGTAATACGGGTAAGTTAGGATTTCAGCAGCAGACGAATCATAACCTATACAGTTTCCTATTTGGCCCAGAGAGCCAATGGAAGCCCTCACCCCTTCTTTCCCCCCCCCCCCTCCCCAACCTGTTTCAACTGCAAACTCGAAAAACACTATAGGGGTATACGTGATGGAAATCAGGCAGTTCTTCCTGATTGGTCCCTTTAAATTCTCCAAATCACGCTTTTCTTGAGCAGTATTTAGTAATGGGAGATAGATTCATCTTTGGAATCATTCAATTTAGGCTTCATTTTCCTTCTATGCAATAATGCATATAGAAAATCTAAGAATGTTTAAAAAAAATTCGATTTTTCACAATCTGGTGGAAATGTGAGATTTCTGAGAAGTGCACACTTGGTGGGGCTTTTAGCAATGAAAATGGATGCAATCGCTGGTCACTATTTTTCATGAAATCATGGTCACTATCCTTGTCCCTTTTATTCATGGTACGTTTGCATCAAGTAATGTAATGTGGCCATAAGGTCCAAAATAATTGGGTACTTTGCATTGTGCTCTGCCCCCTTTCCTCTTTCTCCAACAACCCCTGTTAATCTCAAATGCCTTTCTACTGCCATTAAATGTGTACATAACCTCAATATGCTGACCTTTTCATCCGGTATAATCAGAATACACACACAGCATATATATATTTAATTAATGTTCTGAATATATATGGCCTATATTACAATATATGCTGCTGATTAATAAATCGGTTTGGATTAATTGGTGTGTAAGATATTTATAATTAACCACATGCGAAGCAAGCAAGCTATATATCTTTCATATATTCGTAGCTATACAAGAATAAGTGTAAATATACGACTGTAAGAGGCTTTATGAACTTAAAATCCACTTAAAATTGTTAAATTTGACTTATGCACTTTAATTTTAAGTACACGCTTCTAACAATAACAAATAAATATGTGAGATTTTGCAGTGATTGGCTTTATTGTCAAGCTGTGCATGAATAGATTTGAAAGGATAGCAAATGCTCCTATAATTTATTTGCTCTATATATACAGTACATATTTTGCTATTTGCACAGTGCACATAGTGCAAATCCATCATTTCATTAAACGTCATCAGCCCTGCATTCATTAATTCTAAAACTTTCTTACGCTATAACAATGCCAGAATGGCAAACTACTATACTCTTGAAAATCATGTAATCAATATTTTCTTTGTACATGAATTAATAAAATTTGCCATCATGCTTGTTAAGACCAATACATGTACTTAAATGCACTCTAGAATACATTATAAAGATTAAAAATAACTAAATAACAAGTATTATAAATTAATAAATAAGACAATATAACAACTGATGTTTCGAAGGTAGGCTGCCATTGTACATATTCTAGAATACATTATATACTAAAACATTCATTTCACATAAAGAATATACATTAAAGTATTTGTCGTAGGAGTTTTAAGAGCATCAAAACAATACAAAGTTTCAGAAGCTCAAACATGCATTTTGTTTTCCATTATAGAATAAATATTATTTTTCCAAGAGAGATAAAATGAGCAATTTCTAAGAGCTATATACATTGCCCACAATTGTATTAGTTTTCTAAGAAAACTAACAGAAATAGTAATTTGTGACATTTTCATGACAATTAATAGACTTCCTATCATGTTCTTTTCTTGTACTATACAAATCCATTATTAATACAACAACAAATGAGTTATGCATTAAGAAAAATGCATTGTTTATATACTATAATAAGGTCCAGAAGCTATGTAATACAATAAGGAGTTCATGAATTTACAATCCTGTCCAAATTATAGTTAATTGACTGCAGAAAATTGCTCATCGAGTTGTTAATATTTGTTTAACTATATGTAGGCAGGCAGGCAGGCAATGTTTGTAATAAAGATTGCACTTACGATTATCGCAAAACATTTATAAAAATAATGAACCAGTATAAGGAAAGAATGCAGCTGACCAAACAGGTCGCCAGACATACATTCCAACCATGCCAAAATTACATGGACAATTTATTTTTTTGATGGTTCATAAGGACATAAATCAACTTGTACTTTGCCACCAAAATGCTATATACTTAATGATTCCTATATATAGATCCGCAATTAAGGGTAAAAAATAAGAAATAACGAGAATGACAGTAAAAAATTACCTGGGATAAAGGTTATTTTATTTTATTTTATTATTATTATAAAGGCCTTTAAATTATTTTTGACTTAAGCTAGCTGGGCCTGCATGTCTAATTTTTTTTGGCAATTTACATATTTATGGAAAACCATCATTTCAAATTGTTGATCCCTTTTGTGACACTTAATAACAAATTTGGTTAATGTTCCCCAAAATATTATGCATTATATACCGTAACTACTGTTCTCCCTCCCGTCCCCCTTCCTTTCCCTTGAAACATAAATCAATATTTGGTTTAAATTACAAAAAGCTTACAAGTATATAAAGCATACAAATTTGACAAAAGTTTAATTTAACTCAGAGAATGATGAAAATGGGATTACTAACGAGAAATTGATTTTAAAATATGTTAACTTGATTCAATTTTTTTGTCATATTAATATTGGACTGTTGCCAACCATCGTTGGTAAATATACTTTTATCAAAATATCTGTTGTTCATAACAAAGTACCTAATAAATTCAGTCTTGTCAGGGTTTGTATGCTCCACTCAATATTCAAATGAATTACAAGTAGGTCTATGTTAAAATTAAAAAAAAGTTGTTAACGATTTTGGTCACCTTTGGCAGAATTCACAAGAACTGCAGAACTAACAATCTAGAGAAATTAGTTAAGCGATCTACTTATTAAATTAAAATATTTAACTTTATTTTTGAATCCCAAAGATTAATATGAGCGTATACATTCACAAAGATACACGTTTATATAAAACTGATTGAAACCCTCCCCCCCCCCCCTCCCCCCAACTTTGTAACACATTCTACAGCCACCTAAATAATTGGTTAATTTTTTTAACCATGTCAGAAATACGAGCTATAACGTTCTGCCTAAACATGATTTAAACTGTAGGCATTATTGAAATATTAGCTCGATTTTAACTTATAACTGACTCCATAAATGATGATAATATTTCCTATAAAAAAACCGGAATTTTCAATTGAAAAATTGTTTTCTTTAAGATGGAGGCATAGATATATTATACAATTTTTCACAAATGAAATGGCAAGGTTAAATATTTACCAAGTTCCTGGTAAACAAAAGTTGCACGCTGATTCATTGCAAATTGTCAAAAACAATCATGAAATATTGGCACAAATAAATTCCAACATTAACAAATAATCCCCATGCATTCTGACAAATTTCTTGGGAAATATACTATAAAGAAAAAAATTTATCTGGCACTGATATGTCATCCAGTTCAACTTAGTATTTTCTAATAAAATTTGCAGAAGCTTTGACTAAGTCTGCAATAACAAGCACCGGTATACAAAATTATCATTAATTTAAATATAGAGGAAATGCAAAGCAAAAAAAAGTCATTTTCAGGGAACAATTCAATCCAATGCATTAATAGAAACCATCACAAGAAAAAGTTAAACATGCATAATAATGCTATAATATAAAAATGTATGAATAAATTACAACTGTAAACATTTTGGACTAAAAGTTCATGCACAGTAATACAAATCTGGGGACAGAAAACGAATATATTAAAACTATAAAATGCCAGTATGACATGTGCAACTTGTTCTAAAATTCCCAGCATGCCCAACAATATTTTGCTTGTTGCTATAGGAAAAGAATATCAGGAGAGATTTATAATAAACTTCAAATAAGTCCATAGCCTAGTAGACCATAAATAAACATCATTCAAGCATGAAAATGGTTTGCAAGATAATATTTAAGCCTATGCCAGAAAATGATAATTGGCACTTTTGGTGAAAAATAGGACATTTATTTATTCATCATGTTTGTGTAGTATATTCTTTTTCCTTGATAAAGATGCAGTTTTGACATCACTTATATTGCAGATAGATATATATACAGAGTGTCCCATAAATAGATGGACAACATATATAGGGCGGTTATAAACGACAACAAAACTTTTCTTGTCAATAGAACCATGTAAAAAATCAGCCTTTTTGCCACTAGAGAGTAGCAAGGGTTAATATTGTCGATATCAACTGCAAACAATAAAAATAAAACTTTTGCTAGGTGGCGAACCAAGGCCAAAAATTATTGAAATCAACTATAATCATTGACCTCTTCACGTAGTCTTTGCCTCCCTCTAGCGGCAAAACGACTATTTGCGGACATGGGTTTATTGATAAAATAATTGCTTTGGCGGGTACCTATCCTTTACAACCACACAATGTTTGTCTTCCTACTTACGGGACACCCTATACATCAACGTCTTTTATTAAAGCTGAATTGAAAAACAGAGTCCTTAAAACAAAGCCTGTGTTTATTTTATTTAGTATTCAGGCACGTAACGACAATCACATTTTATAATTGGTATCTATAAACTGCATCTGCAAAAGAAGTTATGTGCTTGCATGAGTTCAAATTGGGTTCATTAATTTTATTAAATTTATTCCTTTTGAAATTCATTTTTGAAAAGGTCAAAAGAGATGCCTTAATTTGCCTTTTTCAATTGCAGTAGGCTACAATGAAAGTTGGGGCTAACAATTGCAAACATTTCTTGTGAGCCTTGTAACATTATAGATGTGCAAGTATGTAGGATTTACCAGGATGACATTTATCTATAATATATGCAATAATGTTACATTACTGCATTATAACATTCATAATGAGAAATACAATTTGGGGAAATGTAAAGGCCTGTACATTTAATGAATCTAAATTTTTTTTGATTATTTTATTCAATTGCAAATAGTCCTGTTACTCGCCTTGCTTTAAAAAAATTCTAAATAACACTTGACAATAAAAGTTATTTATAACTTGAACCCAACTCAACAAAAATCTGTAATATTTTTCGCCTTAATGACCATTTTCAATTTCTTCAAACGCCCTTCTTTTCAATTTACCGTCAGAATGCTAAGGCATAAATCCATCTCAAACTGATGATATTTTCAAATTAAATATAATATATATGCTTAAAATATTTTTTTTCACAATTTTCATGCCCTGCATTACTAAGGCAGTCACTTGCACCAAAGAACACGTGAATTCATTAAATTGATGCAGCAATATACACCAGCATAATTTAATATTTTCATAAATGATTAGATAATGACAAGGCAATTCAGCTCAACACTATGCAGTTCAGCATATAAAACTCATTAAAAGTCAAGCTTGGATTAATTAAAATTCATCAAAATCCACTCAAACGGAAATGCAGCATTCAATGAAATGCAGGCCAAAATATTCTTAACCATTGCTATAGCAGTTCTGCTATATATATGGTTTTTTCAACTACCGCATTATGTTGAATACTAATGTTGCCAACACATGCTACCAAAAACTGAATTAATCGTTTAATGATGCCACACTGGCTAATAAACCACTACAAAACAAAGCCTAACAAGGTGAATAAGTTTTAGTTTCAAGCGCATCATTAATGACAAGTGCACAGATGGGGGTAATGGTAATAAGAATGTAGAAATAATTAAGTAAGAATTTTATTGATTAGTTTTGTCTTAATAACGACTATTCATAAACAACACTATAATCATATTAAAACTCGCAGCAGACACAGTTAACACTAAAAATAAAAGTTGGAATTCTTGCCTTTGCCTAGCATTTTAACACATATACTTCACTTTTAACTAAACATATGGCTTACATTGGAACTTCCTAATTGAAACCGTTATAGCAATGCTACATAAGCAAAAATGTCATAGTCGGCCACGATTGGTTAAGTTCAGAATTAGTTCAAAACTTACACTTTTAATTATTTGCTTTTGCACATAAATTATTCGCTCATTGCATAAATTGCAGGCTCCTATAAACTTGGATGGCAAATGGTTCTTGCAGTAAAAAAAAATTATAGTTTCAGATAAACAAATTGCACAATATATAGAGATTAACTTCCCAAATGTTCAGAGATGCAAAGGGAAGAAAACGTTATTATATGCAACATATAGTGCCAACTAAACTGATATAGCATAAAGATTTGCAGATATTGTACAGTTGAAGTTATTTCTAAATCCATGATGAGAAACTGAAACAGCATTCCTCACTATCAATAATTTATCAGACAAAAGCACTTGTCGCTTTGATGAGCAATTTCTTTCTATAACTTCAGTGGAAAAAAAGCTCAGTAAAAAGACAAAATTCAAGTGGAGGAGACTTAATATATAAACATGCTCGACTGCATCAGAAGAGCGATTTACTTTGTCCAAAGGATATTAGGACGTAATTCATCTTTGGTACCCTGTCTATAGAAGACGAAATACAGTTTTTTGTCCTGTATATATTCAACATGGATATATTACCAATACATGAAAGAAAAATATAGCAGCAAAGTATACATGGATTGATCTATAGTGCCAAACAACGTGAAAAGAAACAAGGAATCAGGAGCTTTTGTTTTCCTAAATTTCTTCCTGTTTGTGCAACTTTCATCATGTTTTCGCAGCTGCAACTGCATAAAATAACAAAAGCCTCACATTTTAAAAATGTAAAATGTATACATTTAAAAGCTGAACAGCTCAAATAACAAGACTTCAACAAGATAAACACAAACTGAATAGTTTTCTTTCTTGAAAGAAATGCTATGAAAATGCTAGACCCTATGCAAATTTAGAAAAATCTGTGATTTCAAAATCACACAGCTGACTGCACCAAAGAATGTCGTGCTCAGCATCTAAACTTACATTTTTCTTATAAAACTGGTGTAAATTTCAAATTGCTTTCTATTTCAAATTTACATAGTTCATAAAAAGAATTATTGTATGCATCGTTTGTTTCTAATATAGCCCAAACAATACAATTTATGATTATATTTGGGTATTTTTCAATCAAATTGGTAGAAGTATGTCAGCACACATTCAAATAAAACCTTCGTAAACCAGCGCATTTTTGCCATATTGAAAATGCAATCAAGTCAACAATCAATTAGCATTTTAAATATCTAACTTCCAACAAATTCACCAACACATTTCATTATTGTCCCCTTATTCTGCATATACTTACAAGGGAAATCATGGAGGATGGGGGGGAGGGAGAGGGAGGGTGTAAACCCCCTATCCTCCGGTGTTTCCTTAATTGTTATATGAAATAATTATTAACGTGAGGCATTATTTTCTATTAAAACGTGTACCAACGTACATTTCACAAATAGCATTCTTGCTATAATTACAAACTTTCTGAAGTCGAAGCCTTGGGATTTGTTATTTTAACATATAACCTGGTTGTCTATGTCAAAAGTTATACATGCAATTTATTTTCAGTAAAATGTCACAAGTGTGACTCTGATTCCCTCTTTTTTTCTATTAATGCTAGCAATACAAACATATCAAATAAAGTCCCATTGGTTGCCTCTATTATTGCTTCACCAATACATAACATCATTTTGAAAAAAGGCCAATCGATAAAGAAAAGATTCAATTTGAGCCTTGCAAGTATAAAAAAAACTTTGGATAGAATTCTGGCTATATCATCTGAAAATTCCAATATAAATTAATGTGTTATTGCTACGAAGCCAATCTCAGCATGTTTTTTCGACACAGTATTTTCGCAATTGGAATACTTGAGATACTGAAACATTCCTCATTAAATTTATAAGTATATAATGTAATATAAGAGAATGGCTATTACCCATGCTCTATTAGAAGTAGCTAGGCTTTTACCAAACTAGTGTTTTTATCCCCGAATACAATATAGTTTTACCTTGCAATGTAATTACAAGATATATGAGTGAATAACAAACAAATATTCTTCTTCATGATGAGTGTACGTAAATTTAAGTTCATGGATCGTATGTATACATAATTGGCCCAAATAACATCGAAGGAAAAGGAGAATCCAAAATATTATATAACTCACTGTGTATCTTTTTTATGGGGGGGAGGGGGAATGAGGAGTTCATGCTTAAAAGTGAAAGGTTGTTATAAATGTAATAATTTAAAATGTTCACTAAATAAGCTCTACTGTATATAGTACAACAGATGATTGCGATTTCTGCAAGTCTTGTAAAAAACAATCATTGTATACATAGTTAACCATGTTTAAAAACAGCGCCATCATCATGAAAAGAAAGAACAATTGATAAAAAAAAATTAGTGACTTAGTCCTTCATTGGCTGATTTCTCCAAACCTCTATTGGAAATGCGATTATTTATACGTATCGCATACTATGCGTGTAATTGCATCTATTTTCGTTAGGCCTGTACCTGAATGTGTAACAAATGACATCATCCCTATGTGACTAGCCAGTTAAATGGAAAAGACCCACTTTGAAGGAAGTGAGTTGTAAGAAGAAGATCATTGAAAACTATTCAATTCATGGAAATTCCAATTTCCTTTGAGCCTATATATACCAATCATAAAATAAAATTGCTGAATACATGGATTTGGTTTAAAATCCAAAGCCCAAATATGTGCCTTTTTACTGCCAGTATGAAGCGCCCTCTACATGGATAAAAAGGCATTAGCTCTCATGAAACACAGACATGCATGTCCTAGAGGGCGCCACCAACTTTCAGTGTCTGCTGAAATCTATGGAAAAATGGCGCCTAATATGTATTTGGTAGACGTCGTAATTTCTTCAATATGGAAACTTGCAATTATTATTGTCCCCATGCACCATTCATATCTAGTAAGTGTAAAAAAAATTAAATATCATTTGTTACAAAGAGGTACTTTCCCTTTAATATAACTGCTTACAGGAATGACGTCACTCGTGACACATAACTGTATTTTTAACCTCTCTATCATTGTACTGTTTCAATACACGTATAATATGACGCATATTTTTGACGTTTCCATTGACGATTCGACTAAGTCGGCCATTTCTTTCATATTTTTCTAGCAATTATTCACGATGGTGGCGCTGAGTTTGCTGAACATGGTCTTTAGAGAGCACACGTCATTCGAGTATTTTTTGAGCTACAGAATAACAAGAAATTATTTACGATATGTAAAACCTATAGGTTATTAATATAGCCATGTATTCATTAGCATAATTACTGACAATTTTAATTAAACAAGCAATCAAGATTTACGATAGACACGTTGAATATATGTTTCAAAATCTTGCAAAACATTGATCATATCAGACTGGATCATATATCTTATAGCAAAGTGCGTCAGTGTAGTATAGCCCTACATAAAAACCAGATATTGCTAAAGGCTATAAACATCCTTTATCAACTCACAGAGTAATCAGCATGAGAACAAAAATATCGATCGATTAAGCACAAGTCTTTGCAAAACAAGAATATTGACTGTCCATACATGTACATCGGTGAATAGTTTAAAAGTTTAATTATTTATTTTCCCATATAAGAATAAACAAACTTTAGTTACATTGAACTTTGTTTGTATTGTATGCCTTCGTTCAAAATAAGAGTACACTTGAAAGTAACCATTTCTAGTCATTTTTTTAAGCATGCTTTAAGTTTATTCAGCTTAGTCAATTCATTAGTACAGTTATTCTTAAATGATTCTTCGTGGTAATGACATGACTAATTAAAATCAAGTTGAACAACTTTTATTTGCATTGTCATAAGGGTATAGAAAAACTCCATATGAATCTATAAGTCAAATTTTTAACTATAAGCATAAGACCAATATGGCCAAGAAAAAAATTTTACATATGCTGTAGTCATTTAACCTTTAAATTGACAAAAACTATACCAAAGTTATTAAAATATGCAAAGCTAATCTTATGTGCTTACTTACATGGCTTTATACAATTTATGCTGCAGCTAGGGTAACAGGCAAAAAAAAACTATAGCCAACAAAAGCACTTAAGATAAAGGGGTTTATTGATGAGCAAAAGTTTTTTTGTATGTTCTTAAATTACTTTCTTTAATTGAAAACATTGCCAATATAGCCCTGATGCACATTAGGACTAAAAGATTTTTGGATTAACGAGTCATTTATTTTTGGATTCAAAATAGCACAATTAATCGAATGAGCAAGTGGATGTATCTGAGACTAATTGATTACAGTGCATTAAGCACAACCTGCACAATTTCAATCACATTTACATTATTTATGCAAATTTTTAAGCAAAAGTTACATACTGGTACGAAAACATTAAATTCTTAAAGGGACAGTCTCACTTTGAAACAAGTTATTTTCAAACAGTACACACTTACTAGATATGAATGGCTGTG
>JAQIXP010005354.1:0-10527 GCA_034700285.1 Proteroiulus fuscus | reverse complement strand
AACGATGGGGTTTGATTTTTTTAAAGATTATTAAATTTACTAAAAACTGTAGTATGATTATGACGTCACGTGCATTCCGAATGTAGTTATCGAATTTCAAAGTTGACCGTTCCGTTTCCAAAATTGAACGGATCTCGATATCGGCCGAGCGGATGACGATGGGGTTTGATTTTTTGGAAAGCTTATTCAATTTACCACAAAATGTATAAGTTCGATTTTGTTACTACGTGCATTCTATATTTATTTATCGAAGTTCAAAGTTTACCGCCTTTTTTTTCGCCCCATTTTGCCCGATTGTAGGGCTCACGGGGCAGATAAAACAAAAAAATCATGCATCACTTTTTAGTAAATGTAATTGTCCTTCATAAAAATCAAACCCCGTCGATTTATGTTTAGCCATTATTGAGAAATTTGTACTTTTTATTTAACATGGAGATTCCCATAGGAGCATGCATGCTCTAAAAAGTGTGGACAGCCCCCTTAACATTTTTCTTTGGTATAGCATCCATGTTGTATCATTCAGTAGCACGTTTTATGTGACTTTAATGTAGCAAGATGTATATACAACAAATTTATGTAACCAATTTTGTTATGTAACGTATAATTGTCTCTTTTATTATTGAATGATAGAGGTATTTGATGAAAGTTTGCAAAACTTTGTAAACTATACATATGTAAAAAGTTATATCAAAACTGCTTGGTTGCATATAATGCTAGAACACCTGAATACTGAATTGAAATATTTTTAAATATTTTATTTATTTTTAGTCAGGGTCGAAAATCCGGGCAGAATTTCAGATTGTATATAGATGCAATTTTAAATGGTTTTAAAAAAAAATGAAACGTTATTAGTGAAATGACATTTCACTAATAACGTTTCATTTCTGCCTGACTTTGCAATTATTTTGTAATTTACTGGGTTTATATTTATGAACATAGTAAATTGCAAAATAATTGATACAATGTTGACAGTCAAAGTTGATGGGGAAATGAAATATCAGTAGTTATATGTATGAAGCCAATATGTTTTTCCTGATTATTTCAAAAATCCATTATGTCTATATCGAAGAAAATTTCAGCATAAAGTGATGCACTTTTCCAAGAAAATTTATAGGCAGAATTTTTAATTTATTGTCAGTCAGGGTCAGGCAGAGATGACAAGCTGCTAATAAAATTAAGGAGGGTTTTCCATATTTTTTTAAAAACTAATTATAGGCAATTTCAACATAAAGTGATGCACTTTTCCAAGAAAAGTTAGGCAGAATTTTTCAGTTATAGTCAAATAGTCAGGCAGGAATGACAAGCTGCTAGTAAAATAGGGAGGTTTTCCATAGTTTCAAACTTTAATTATAGGCAATTTCAACATATATACATTCTGCAGAGAAAAGTTAGGCAGAAATTTTTAGTTTTTATAGTCAGTTAGGCAAAGTCAGGCAGGGATTACAAGTTGCTAATAAAATTAAAGGTGTTTTGCAGAGAAAAGTTAGGCAGAATTTTTTCAGTTATAGTCAGTTAGGCAAAGTCAGGCAGGAATGACAAGTTGCTAATAATATTAAGGAGGGTTTTCCATATTTTTTAAGACTAGTTATAGGCAATTTCAACATAATATACTGATACATTCTGCTGAGAAAAGTTAGGCAGAATTTTTCATTTATAGTCAGTTAGACAAAGTCTGGCAGGAATGACAAGTTGCTAATAAAATTAAGGAGGGTTTTCCATATTATTAAACTTTAATTATAGGCAATTTTAACATAATATACTGATACATTCTGCAGAGAAATTTAGGCAGAAATTTTCAGTAGTCAGTTAATCAAAGTCAGACAGGAATGACAAGTTGCTAGTATAAGGAAGATTTCCAAAATGTAAAACTAATTATAGGCAATTTCAACATATAGGCCTACTCATACATTCTGTCGAGAAAAGTTAGGCAGAATTTCCGTAATATTATAATTTTAAATTGGTGAAACTAACATGATTTTTTTTTTCTCATTATACTTTCAAAATTACAATTTCATTTACAAAAATGAATTAATAAAAATGGATTTTAATTACCTTGGATTTGGAATTCCGGCGGCTGGCCCGAGAGCACCATCGACGGCGACGATTCGTTGATGGTCGCCGCCTTGGTCACGCTTTGATCCATTTTCGTGGGAAAACTTTTTTTTTAAAAAAACCCCGGTATTTATACGAAAACTTTGCCGTCGGTTAGTTGGTTTTTTCCCCCGCGGATCAACATGTTTTTGCCGAACGTGTCAGTTTTGGTCAGCTCGACCCCCTCCCTCGGTATACCCCCAACCACCACCACCACTCCTCACGCGATGATTAATTAGCCGCGCCGACCACCTGCTCAGTGTCTCATCATCATCATCCATTAACGCATTATCGTGGCGTGTGCTGGTTTTTTTTTTTTTTTAGATTTTAGTTATTAGGTATTAATTGAAATGGCACGCTGTTGCGGTTTGTGTTCTTGCGGTAATTATTATAAGATGTTTCATCTTTTTTGCTTTTTCCGCCCCCTTTTATACTCTCTCTCTCTCCCCGCGTTCACGCTCCTCACGCTCCGGCAGCAGCGTATGTTGTCTGGTACTGAGCTGCCTCGCTCGCTCCCTGGTACTGGATGCAGTGTGACAAGTGCTGTTTTGGTTCGCGTGCTGCTTCTTCCTCTCCTTTTGCTCGGCTCTGCCTGTATGCCAGCAAGGGCCCCCTTAATTCATCCGATCGATATCTGGGTCTAGTTTAAGGTCGTTCCGCGTGTTTTCCCCCCCGTGCCTGGGGGAGCCTTCTCTCCCCCCGCCGACTCCTCTTCTCGTGTCGAAACGCGTGCGTTCTACGAAATGGAAAAGAAAAAAGAACGATATATATTTATAATAATATGTAATAATAATAATATGATCTGGGTTTTTTTGGGGGGCTTTTGGGATGGTATAATGGCGAAATTGGATCTCTGGACATTTGTTTGGGTTGTGTTTTTGTTTTGTTGTTGTTATTTGCAGTGGTTGGATTTATTTTTTTTTCTTTTTTAATTTTTTTTAATGCATTACCTCAGCTTAAAAGGGGATAAAGTTTTCAGTTGAGAACAGGTTTTTCAATGGGCAAAGTTGCCTTCTTTTTTAGGATGGATTGCATTTTATTTTACTTTAAAGAGGATAAATTTTTCAATCAAGAAACTTTTTTTTTTCTGTGGGTAAAATTGCCTTCTTTTAGAAGGTTTTTTTTAAAAGGAGGATAACATTTTCAATTGAGAAACAGGTTTTTCTATGGGCAAAGTTGCCTTATTTTAGGATGGATTGCTTTTTATTTTTCTTAAAAGAGGATAAATTTTTCAATTGAGAAGCAGGATTTTTGTATGGGCTAAGTTGCCTTCTTTTATTAGGATGGATTGCATTTTATTTTACTTTAAAGAGGATAAATTTTTTAATTGAGAAACTTTTTTTTCTGTGGGCAAAATTTCCTTCTTTAGTAGAAGGTTTTTGTTTCTTGGAAAAAGGATAAAATTTTCACTTGAAGAACTGGTTTTTCTATGGGTAAATTGCCTTCTTTTAAAAGGTTTTCTTAAAGGATAACATTTTCAATTGAGAAACAGATTTTTCTATGGGCAAAGTTGCCTTCTTTTAGGATGAATTGCATTTTTTTTCTTAAAAAAGGATAAAATTTCCACTTGAAGAACAGGTTTCTTGTATGGGCTAAGTTGCCTTCTTTTAGGATGGATTGCATTTTATTTTTCCTAAAAGAGGATAGATTTTTCAATTAAGAAACTTTTTTTTTTCTGTGGGCAAACTTGCCTTCTTTTGGAGGAGGTTTTTGTTTCTTAAAGGAGGATAAAATTCTCATTTGAAAAACAGGTTTTTCTATGGGCAAAGTTGATTTCTTTTAGGATGAATTGCATTTTTTTTCTTAAAGAATAAAATTTTCAATTGAGAATAAGGTTTTTCTATGGGCTAAGTTGCCTTCTATGAAGAAGAATTTTTATTTTCCTATTGAGAAAACAGGGTTTTCAATGGGCAAAGTTGCCTTGTTTTAGGAGGAGGGTTTTTTTTAGGCGCGAAGCGTTTTTTCGACAGTAAATTCATCCGCCTGAAAGGGGACAGTATTTTCCATTGAAAAGTGGATTTTAAATTGGGAAATATGCCTTCTTTTAGTTGAGGGTTATGTATACTGGACGAAAACTGCTAACCTGTTCAACTAAAGAATGGCCTATAGCTAGGCTGGGAAATTAAACCAATGCTGCTGATTAATTATTGCTAGTGGTGCAGTGTGAATGCATAGCATGACAGTGATTAGGTTTTAATTAAGTCTGGTTCTGGATAGTATTCTCTCTCTCTCTCTCTTGACCTTTTCTGATGTCTTCGGACGTCATAAATAAGATGCTATAATCTGTGCAAAAGGCATATTTGCAGTAGAAATAAAAGTGCAACTGTTTCGACTTTTTTTTTTTAAATAGCGAGAGAAAAAGATAAAAGATTTCATTTCCGGCACTAATATGTTATCTTGGTATTATGTGGGTTTTTTTTTTTCGGGAATTAATGGAGTCCATGGGAATTCCCTCCCTCGTTTTGGGATTGGTATGTTTATTCGTTGTTTTGTTGATTTACAAAATAGTCCACTTTGTCAAAAAAAAAATAAATAAAAAAAAATTTATGTTAAAAGGAAGTCAGTGGCTTATGGACCTCCAAAGTTCTTGTATAAGAGGAGGACTTCACCATGACGTTATAGCGACGGCTTAATTCAGAAGTGACGAATGAGCCAAAAGTTGCGTTTGAGATAATAGCGTTTTTGTGGAAAAAAAAACCGGAATGACTTGGAAATAAACAATTTTAAAAGGCTGAAATTGGGTGAACAGATGATAAAAAATTATTTATTTTATGGGGAAATGGGCTAATTTTTTGTTAAATAATTAAATTAGTCAATTAATGAAGTCATTTGAGAAATGAAAGACTTAAAAATGCACATTCGCTAGTTTGACTTTTGATTAAATTTTGCGGGAAAGCGAAATAAATTATGTGTGAAGTAGCGCATGTGCACATCCATGAGTTTGCCTATTGAATTAAAATAATGCAACATGAGTGAAAAATTGTCAGGTTCGCTACTTGTATTTTAATAAAAATCCAGGTCTCGAGAACTTTTTCAAAAGATAAACTAACGAATGGTGCCATTTGCCACTTGTAACTTTTAGGAATGATACCTTGTTGGATATTCGCTACTGTTCACTTCCGTAACTTTTAACAATTATGGGATAAATTAATTTCTGTAGTTTTAGGTTCGTTAGGGGACACTTTCAGGATCACAATGGATCACTTATCTCATTTTTTGACAAATTGGCTTATTCGCTACTTCTGAATAAAGCCATCTCGATATTTTATTTTATTCGATTAATTGGCTAGAATTTTTATTTTAAAGTGGAATGAGACTATGAAAAAGAAAATTCTGTTGTATAAGCATTTAATATACTTTAATTCACGAAAAAGTTTAATGGGGCACCCCGGTAAATCTCGCGTTTTCTCGAATTTTCTCGGATTCATGATGGAAACTTCTGGTAAAATGCCACCTGGTAATCAGTAATATAACGCATTTTTGCATTCGTGCAATGGTAATTTCCTGGGCCCCTTCCTTGTTCTTTCTGGATTGTGTCACACACCCCGATTTTATGATCCTGTTTTTTTAAATGTGGAACACAATCACATTAATTGATGTTATTTTTTGTTATTTCGTGTTTTTTGGCGCCAACCTAGAATTCTTCTTCTTCTTAATCTCAGTTATTTCTCCCATTGAGTAAACACACTCGAAATTATTGCCTATTTCCAAGTATTTTTTTTACTGCCTTAAGTAATGGGGCAGTAAAAAGCACTGGGTCGCCATTTTGTTTTCTGTTTATTTTATTTACATAAGCTCTTATGAGTTTACGATGATCTCGTTGTTGCTTTCGTTCGTTTTAGAAAGTTTTTGTTAGTTTTTTCGTTAATTGAAATGGCGTTAATTAATAATTTAATTGTGTTTTGCCCCTGGAAGTAGGCAGTGGGGTTTAGCTCCAGAGTCAGCAGTGATTGCCTACCTTTAGGCAATTTTCGTCTTTTTTTTTATAAATGTTAGGGTTCATGGGAATGTAGAATTTTTTGGGAAAAAAGGTCAGGGAAAGTTTGGGAATTACCCTAATTTTTAAGGGTAATCAGGGAATTAGCATAGTCTGCTAAAAAATAAGTACATTTTTTAAAAGAAAAGTCAGGAAATTTACTTTAATTGTTTTGCCCCTGGAAGCTGGCAGTGGAGTTTAGCTTCTAAGTTAGCAGTGATTGCCTAACTTTGGCAATTTTCGTATTTTTTTTTTTTTAATTTCAGGGTTCATGGGAATGTAGAAATTTAGGGAAAAGATGTCAGGGAAAGTTTGGGAATTACCTTGATTTTTAAGGGAGGTCATGGGAATTAGCATAATCTGAAAAAAATAAGGGTTTTCTTTTCTTTTAAAGGAAAGTCAGGGAATTCACTTGAATTTTATTGAAAGTCAGGAAATTCACTTGAATTTTATTGAAAGCTAGGGAATTCACTTGAATTTTATTGAAAGTCAAGGAATCCGATAAATTTGTGAAAATAAATAAATAAATAAATGAGGCTGAGGGAATGGCTTCGTTTAAAAAAGTCAGGGAATTAGCTTAATTTGTAAACGAAAAATTGGGGAATCCATTTACTTTTTATTAATAGGCCTACTTAGTTAGCTTAATTATTAAGAAAAGTCAGGAATTCCGCTGAATTAAATTTTTTATTTAAAAATGTTTGGGAATTATTTTAATTTTAAAAGCTTTTAGGAAATTAGCTTAGCATGTCATAAAATTTTGGGACTTAATATAATTTGTAAGAAAATTCAGGGAATTAATTTACTTTTTTTGTTAATAATTAGCTTAATTATTAGGTAAAGTCAGAAATTCATCTGAATTAAACTTTTTTTTTTCTTTAAAAATGTTTAGGAATTATCTTAATTTTAAAAGCTTTTAGGAAATTAGCTTAACGTGTATTAAAAATCTGTGGGAATTTACATAATTTGTAAGAAAAGTCAGGGAATTGCCTGAATTTTTATGATAGGTCAGGGAATTATTTAAAAAAACGTAAGAAAATCAGCTCGGATTTAAAGAAAAAATGGGGATTCAGTTAAATAGACCCCTTTCAAAAGTATTCCCATAATTCAGCATTTGACTAAAAGTCCATTAATTTCCGCCATTTTAGTATGGTCAATTTAGTATTCATCACATGTGGCGCCATTCGTCTATGGCAAATAGCATGGGCCGCCATTTTAGTATGGTCTAAACTGCAGTTGAAATCTATTCATCACAGATGGCGCTTTACTTTTGAAAGGGGTCTATTTTTAAGACAATTAAGGAATTTAGCCGAATTTGTAATTTAAAAAAAAATCTGGAAATTGTCTTAATTTGTAAATTGAAAGGTCAGTGGATCAGTTTACTGCTTAGGGAAAGTCATGGAATTAGCTTAATAATAAGAAAATTCTGGCAATCTGCTAAATTTGTTGGAGAAAAATTAAGGTAATTACCTCAACTTGTAGGAAAAGTCGTGAAAAATCTCCCGGTTGCATCTGTACGGATGAGGAGCAAGAATTGTATCAAAGAAAAATGACCACTGGTCAAGAGAGTGCTTTTGCGTCCATCCACTCTTATTGTTCGCTAATGGAATTTTATTGTTGCCCGATCTTTCGGATGGTTCATAAATCCATCACAAAAGGGGTTATATATAAAAAAAGGTGATAACATCTATTTTGATCCCTTTTTCAAAGTCATTCCTAAATCCATCGTAAAGCTCATCGCTGCACAACTCAGACATGAAGTTAGAAGAGTCTATCAAAAAATATCCACCTTTTTGCCTCTTTTACTTTTCCTCATCGATTTTTGGATTATTTTGCTTTTTTTTAAAGGTACTCCTCTAGTTTTTCCTTTTATCTTGAGGGTCCGCATTTTTAAGGCTACGTGTTCTTCCTCGCTTCGAAGGATTACCTAACTTTCGGGTGACTAAGGGGTCCTTGTCACCTGGACTGTGACCTTGGGCGTGAGTTACTAGTCAGTATTTTGGTTTTAATTTACCCCCACCCTCCCTTTTCTCCTCCTTCCTTCCTAAGTTAATTAAATCGGTTTAATTAATTTGGCTTGAATTAACCTGACAACTCTTTACCATAAATTTTTGGGGAAAGGTGATTACCCCTTACGACCCTTGCTAAAAGGAAACTCCCATAATGCATCGTTTCGCGAATGAACGCGATTTTCTATATTACCTGTACAAATTTTCAGCCCTGGTAATGTTGCTATGTATCGATGGTTTAATTCACAAGTAGCGAATAAGCCAAAAGTTGCTTTTGAGATAATAGCGATTTTATTGGAAAAAAGGTATAACTTGGACAATGTTAAAAGGCTGAAATTGGATAAACAGATAGAACAATATGTATATTTTATAGGGAATGTGCTCATTTTTTTAAAATAATTAAATTAGTAAATTAATTAAGTCATTTGAGAAATAAAAGGCTTGAAAATGCACATTCGCTAGTTTGACTTTGATTAATTTTGCAGGAAAGCGAAATAAATTAAGTGTGAAGTAGCGCATGTGCACATCCATTACTTTTCTTATTAAATCAAAAGTCCTCGGTAGCCGAGCTATGCTCGGGGTATTTTTATTAATTATTGGATAAGAAATTGTTAGCAATGTGTGTATATTCAAGTAGAATCGCCTTATTCCCTCACTAACGAGTGGCACGGGCTTCTACGTGTTACTGAGGGTGAACTTGAGTATAGCTATTAAGTATAGGGAGTTATTTTGTGACACCCTGTAGATGCCTTGAAATGAAACTTTTGGAAAACCCTGTAGATTTACTGAAATGAAACTTTTGTGACAACCTGTAGATGTTTCAAAATGATAGTTTTGTGACAGCCGTTAGATGTACCGAAATTAAAATTTTGGGAAACCCTGTAGATGCATCAAAATGATAGTTTAGTGGCACCCTGTAGATGGTTTCATTACACCCTTTAGAAGTGCTGAAATTAAAATTTTATGAAACCATGTTACTTTTGTGACATCCTGTAGATAAGTGAGCTTTATATTTTTGCAATTAAGTTTAAAATTTGTCACGTGCCATTGTTAAATTTGCAGTTTGCACGTGCATGTATACAAAAAGTTCTCACGTGCCAAAATTCTAGGCAATAAGCCTATTTTATATGTAAATCAATGCATTTTTTAAAAGTTAAATCTTAAATTTTTGAGAATTTGTGGGTCGGAGGTCAACTTAAAACCGATGTGATGCCCCTGTAGATGCACCTAAATGAAATTTTTGGGAAACCCTGTAGATTTACTGAAATGAAACTTTTGTGACATCCTGTAGATGTTTCAAAAGGATAGTATTGTGACACCCCTTAGAAGTACTGAAATTAAAATTTTGTGAATCCCTGTAGATGTAACCGAAATTACTTTCGTGACATCCTGTAGATTTTGCAATTAAGTTTAAAGAAATTTGTCACGTGCCATATTGTTAAATTTGCAATTTGCACGTGCATGCATTCCAAAAGTTCTCACGTGCCGAAATTCTTGGCGATAAGCCTATTTCGAGTGTAAATCGATGCACTTTTTAAAAGTTGAATATTAAATTTTTGAGAATTTGTGGGTCGGAGGTCGACTTAAAACCGATGTGGGAGATATCTCTAGGGAATATGTCAGAATTGGGGGAAAAAATGTAAGAAAAATTCCCAACGGTTACGGAGATAGAAAAATAGAATGTATACGTACATAGATAGATACGGACATCTCTCGCTTTATTAATAGTAGATATATAGATAGATAGATAGATATTGCAAAAAAAAAAATATGAGCGAAAATTGTCTTATTCGCTAATTAATCACGTTTTAATAAAAATCCAGGTCTTGAGAAATTTTTAAAATGTGTACTAACGATTGGTGTATAGGCATTCGCTACGTGTAACATTTAGGAATGATACCTTGTTGGATATTCGCTATACTGTTCACTTCTGAACTGAAAAGAGGTGATTAGTATGCAAGATGATCGACTGCATGTTGGCCATTATGCTAATTTGATTTTTGTTTTATAATGCATTTGGGGAATTGAATCGAGTTTGTATCGAAAATAAGCGCACGAGTATATAATGACTATGTAACTGTGCATGCGTGTGGCTTATATAAGGCAGATAGGAGAATTAATTAAGAAAAAGAGAGGTTTTTTAAGAAAGTTTGTTGCAGCATGGGGAATATGGCATATAGCAGACAAGGGTAATGGACGTTTTTGGAAAGTTTATGTAGTCCATCTTTCAAGGTTAGAAAAGTAAATGCAGACTAACCTTAAAGGGAAAGTCCCAGTTTGGAAAGAAGTGGGTTGTAGGACAGTGGCGGATCCAGGGGGGGGGCCAGGGGGGCCATGGCCTCCCACAAAGGGACAAAATTGGCGCCCATCACCCTGCGACCATTGCGCCCCTCTATCCGAAACTATTTTCAAATTGTTAAATTAACTTTGTCTATGCTTCAACCGAGTGTTAAG
>JAQIXP010005353.1:0-10528 GCA_034700285.1 Proteroiulus fuscus | reverse complement strand
CCAACTGCAAACGATAAACATTTCCCCAACGCTAGGTGGCAGGCCCAGGGCCCAAAGTTATTGGAACCGACTATAGTTAGTACCTATCTTTTAAAACTAACTTTCCCTAAACTGAGACTTCCCCTTTAACTTAATTTGTAGTCACGTGTTTAACCACCCCTTAAAACCCCAACCAGCACTTACAGAACAATACAAATCCAAAAGATAAACAATGCAACGCACCAAAAGTATCAAAATTAACCATCAAACCTGTTTACATTAGTTACTAGTGATTTATATTCTAGAATGTTATCAAAAGCGCCCCCACAGCACACCCAAAAGTCTACATTTTAAGGGCTAAAAATGCATCCCAAATTGGAGATGTGAAGGCGATAGCAACGCATCACGCAAGTGGTCACGCACGATCTTGACCCCGGGTCGTGGGTCAATATTCTAGAAGACATTTGTTATTCCTAACCACCAGGCATTTTTTTGTTGGTGCTTATTGTTGTTGTTGTTGTTGATATCTCCCCATGAACAAAGACAATATGATTGCCAAGAGATAGGCCTTCATTGCAGGAGTCATGCATGGGGTGAAAAAACCCCCAAAATGGGATTAATGATAAGCCCAACCCTGAACATCACTCTTCATCCCCCTCCCTCCCCCAGGGAGTATAACGAATGGAAGTCAACTTTAACCTAAGGTGGGTGAAAATGAAGCGCCCTCTGTAGACAGATTGAGTTATGCATTAAGCATGGTCTATGAGTGTAACCATGTGTCTAATGTGTCAATCAAGCAAGCCCTTAAATTGTGCAAACTAGTTGAAGGAAATCGTCCCAATGCCTAACCTGGTTAGGATAAAAGTTAATTGTCTAACATTTCAAAAGGCAAAGCAAAGCTCAACATAGTTAGGAAAAAAATCATCTCAATGCTCAACATAGCAAACATATCAAAACTTAACGTAGTTAGGAAAAACATCTCAAAACTCAACATAGTTTAGAAAAAAATCTCAATACTAAACATAGCTTAGGAAAACAATCATCTCAATGTGCAGCATAGTTAGGAGAAAAAATTTACTGCTCAACATAGTTAGGAAAAAAACTCCTCAATGCTAAACGTGGTTAGGAAAAGCATCTCAATGCTGAATACAGTTTAGAAAAAAAATCATCTCAATAAAACAAAACCAAAAACATCTCAACATAGTTAAAATAAACATCTCAATGTGCAGCATATTGGGGGGGGGGGGAAGAGAAACATGTCTATGCACAACATAGTTAGGATAAACTACATTTACGTATATGTAAGAAAACTAGAACTTCCAAGAGAATCTCGTCGTGGCCCAACAAAGTTAGGATGGAAAAGTACAAATACAAATGTCAGCCCAAAATAATTAGGATGAAAAAAAAAACATTGTTCAACATAGTAAAACTAAGCTTGTTCAGTTCTAGTTTCAAATAAAAAAAATTTTAAGGTTAGTCACATCCCATAGGCTACAGTAATCAATATGCTTTGAGGAAATTTCCCTTTGCACATAGGATAAAAGAAGAAAAGAATGCATGCCCTGTATGTCCAATATAGTTAGGATAAAAAAATTATTAAAGCTCCAAAGCACCAGTTCTAAACAAAAATAAAAATCACACTGGCTGGAAAAGGTTTAAGAGAAAAAAGTCAACTGCCCAACCTAGTAAGGATAAAAGAAAACACTAGCTGTCGATGTCCAACACTAGTTAGGATATAAAATTCCATTTATCAACGTAGTTAGGATATAAAATTCCATTTATCAATGTAGTTAGGATATAAAATTCCATTTCTCAACGTAGTTAGGATAAAAAATTATGTAGTTAATACCTCACTGCCCAAACGGTTTAGAAAAAAAGACAAGTGACCCAAAATAGTTAGGATGAACATAAAGACCAACATATAGTTAAGATAAAACAAACTACACAATGTTCATACCCTACATAGTTGGGATAAAAAATCACTGTGCAACATAAATAAAAAATTAAATTTATGAATGTATAGTTAAGATCCCATTTCCTAAAAATGATTAAGACAAACAAATCCATGCCTTATAACGGTTAGGATGAAATATCCGAATGCCCAACATAGTTAGGATTAAAAAAAATGAAAAAATATCTGCCAACATAAGTTACCATAGGATAAAAAAAACAAATAAAGCTATTTCATAGTCCAACATATATTAGTTAGGATGTCAAGATCTCGTTCTCACATAGTTAGGATAGAAAAAGTCTTGTGTATAGAGGGCGCTACGTTCGTCATAATAATCCAAAAATGTTCTGATCCGCCATTTTCTTTTTATGTCTCTGCATATATTTTGTGCCAATGACAAAGGTGTCAAAATGCACAAGTTCCTTATCTAATAAAACGAGATCATAAACCTATCATAAACTTATCATAAACAAACCCATAACTGGAAATGCCATTTTGCGCCCCCTGTTTACAAATTGTGTAAGTGATATAGTGAACCCTAATTACACTAATAAAAACACAGCATCAAGGGTGGAGACCCTTGGTACTTTTATTGATATGATATAAGGTTGGTACGAAAATAATTACAGGTGTGATAAATCATTAAAACGATAACTTATGCTCTTTTTATGACATTTTTTATCGACTTGTGTATAGAGCCTCAATTTTTTATTTGCACTATTAGGCCTAGTCCAAAGCTGGTGAAAACTGGCCCAAGCAAAATGACGCCAGGGGGTGAACATATTTATCTGTAAAAAAACATCCCAAATTTGGGTCATGACCTTTCAATTGACAACTTTCAATGAAAAAGGAACTGATCGAATCATCAGTGACATACCTCATTAAATTATTTGCAGATATGTTGCAAATAATTTTCCCATCAACTTGATGTTACATAAAAGTAGGCCTATAGTCTAAGACTAACATTTTGAACAAACATGTATATGTCAAAAATATTTAATACATACGTGGACATACATTCATGTTCAAGTATTAAAACATATATGCATGTTCAGGTAGTTTGACATATGTGGGCAAACATGCATGTTCAAGCATTTAGACATATGTGAACATACATGAAATGTCTAATATCTAAATGCCAAATATCTCAAATACTTATAGACATATGTGCAATAATTTAAGCATATGTAGACATATAGGGTTAATCGGACATGTAAGTATGCTCGTATTTGGACAAATTATGTGCAATGACCAACATGTTTAAACATATGTCGATTTTCCTCTATAGGCTTCATACCGTGCATTGAAGAATAGCAATAAATGTGAAAATAGCTGTAAAATGTTTGACATATGTGCAAGTATTTAAACATATTTAGACATAGGGTTAATCGGACATAAGTTTGTTCATGCATATTTTGACAAATTATGTGTGCAATGACCAGGGACGTCATTTGGGGGGGGCAGGGGGGGAGGGAATTTCCCCCCCCCTAACTTTCTGACATATACAAAATAAACTGGCAAGATATAGGCACTTTTGGTGAATTTTAGCCCTATTTTGAGTGTTTTTGAGCAAAAAAAGTCGCCTGCGGCGCATTTTGTGTCAAATTTTATAGCTATTAAGAACAAAAACTTTCAAATTTTCGCCTGCGGCGAAAATCTGAACATTTTCTTGGGTCTGCCCCCCCCCTAGCAAAAAGTTGAAATGACGTCCCTGGCAATGACCAGTATTAAACATATGCCAATTGTCCTCTAGACTTCAAAATAGTTAAACATACAGGTACTCGGATGTAGGTGTACAAGTATTTAGACATATCTGAGCATGCAATGAAGAACAGCAATAAATGTAAAAATAGCTGTAAAATCTTTGGTATAACTATATGTGTAATTATTTGGAAATTAGTGGGTGGAAATATAAGGACATATTTTCAATATGCATATTGAAACATATATGTGCAATTGTTGGCATTAAACTATTTAAACATACATAGCTCTTATATGGACATAGGATCTATTTGTATAGGTATTCGGACATTTGGTCTATGTGTAAATATTGGACATACTTGCAGTGTCCAATATATCCTAAATGCTTAGACATATGTGTAATTATTTAAACATATGTAGACATATAGGGGCAAGGTCTATATAGGTTTGAAAAATATTTAGACATATCAGGTATTCATCATATATGTGTGTAAGTATATACGTTTACATAGGGCCTATCTGTAAATACTTGGACAAATTAATCTTGCAGTATATATATAGCTCTAAATGTAAAATATATAGTTCTATATATAGTTCTAGATAATAACACATGTTTTAAACATAAGTGGATGTAAATGCATGGGCACAGTGGTATGTGCATGCAATATGTCAAAATTTCGACATTTCTGCAATTATTCTTCAGGATTCAAAATATTTAGACATGCTCATTATGTGTAAGTATCTAAACATATGTGTAAATATTTAGACATACATGCAATGTTCAATTGATGTATGCCAAAATATCTCTCAATTAATTAAACATATGTATAGGCATTTCAGTCTATATGCTATACAAAATATTTAGACATAGACCTATACATGTACATGCAGTATTTAGATATTTTTAAAATATAATATATATTATGTATGTTATTATTTAAACGTATGTGGAATTAAGTGTAAATGTTTGGACATACAGTATATATGTGCAATTAATGCAAAATACAAGTATTACCCAGGCATGCAAATATTTAGACATACATAAAAGTATTTGAACATGTGTGGACATAGGGGGTGGGACTAAAGGGCGCTCTAAAAACTCAGTCCTTTCAAAAGCACACCCATAATGCACCATTTTTCCAATTTCAGTATGGGTAGATACTAGACACTATGGGCGATTTAATATAGTCAACATAGATGGCGCCACACGTCTATGGGCCGCCATTTTGGTACGGGCTAAACTGCAATTGAAATCCACTCATCATCACAGATGGCGCTTCATCCCTGACTTTTCCATGCATTTTTCTCAGCTTAAATTCTATCGAATTTCAAGAGCCCAGTTGGGAACATATTAAATTTCGGTACAAATCAAAATCAAAATGGCGGCCAAAACAAAACAGGATTTTGGGGGGAAGTTCCCACTTCTCCAATTTGCAAATCCGTGCCTTTAGGCCTCGTTTTGGGTGGGTTTGCAAATAGTGACAATAGTCACATAAATAGTAATGATGTTTTCTAATGATAGGCTTAAGATTCCTCGTATATAAATTATTAATATGGCATGGCTATTTATGCTAATTCTATGATAATTTTGTGCATTTAGGGGGGAAATATGGGGGAGCGGAGGGGCTGAAAAAAACCGCAATTAACAAAAAAGCAGGGTTACTGGGGCGGTGGGGGGGGGGGGTTGAATTGATTTGAATTTTACTTATATACCTGACATACCAAAAAAAAAGGCCAGTAAATTTTAGAGGGAAAAACTTTGGTCAGAAACACAGGTAAAGGTATAAATTACCATAAATTTTGGAACTATTAAGAGGCCATTCCCACAATTTTTGGAAGCCTTGCACCCTTTTGGTCCCCCCCTTCGTCAATCAACAAGTGCCATCAAAAGCCAATGGTTGTGTTTATTATTCACTCCAGAATTGAGTGCATAAAAAAGCGCCACCAAGTGTACGCTACAAAAAAAATCTCAGAAAATTTCCGCCATATTGAATTTGAAAAAAAATTGGAATTTATTTTATATTTTGGAATACGTTTATTCTTTTTTTCTATGCTTCATTGCATATAAGGAACGTGAAGCCAAAATTGAACGACTCTAATGATGAACCTTACTCCCATTACTAACAGATGGCGCTAAAATTTCTGAAATTAGGGAATATTGCCAATATGGCCCTGCCTATGCAACTCTCCATGTGTGAGAAATCACAATTTTTATGCGAAACATTGCCAGCGCCATATTGCCTGATCTCAGAAAATCCTGACTTGAAAAATCTCAGAAATTTTAGTGCCATCTGTTAGTAATAGGAGAAATCACTTTTAAAATGTACTTTCCAGAAGTTTCAGTTTTTTTTGTTTTTTCAGAAACTTTCTAGAAAAATAGGGGGGGAGGGGGGGTGGGGCTTAAAAGACATAAAATGTAGATCATTTTAGTCATTTTTCTCCATTTTCATGTAAAAAATGTCTAATTTTTTGTATTTTTTTGGGGGGGGGGGGGATTTGGGTGGAGTGATTAATTCCCCCCCCCCATCCTCACTGATTGAAATAGCATTATTCCATGAATCGTTGAGATCTGAATTTTTACTAAATCACCCCACTTTCCCCCCACCAAGATGTTGTCCTGGATCAATTCATGATTTTGGTCAGAGAAAGTCAGGGAACTATAGTGTTAGCTTACCAGGAGTTCAATGTTATCGTTCACCAAGCGTGATTTACTTGCAGTTCATCAAAACAATCCCATTTTTATGTCAGTTTTCCATTTCACATAAAGCGCCATCTATGATTAATACCTTTCAACTAGCACTTCTACTAAATCAAGATGGCCGCTCATATTATGTGTTATCTATAAGGGTGACTAACGTTCAACTAGTATTTATACCTAGACAAGATGGCCGAAATTTGTTTTTTTGTGTAAAACGGTGCATTATGGGAATATTTGAAAGGGACTATTTTCTCAGAAAACAATTCAGTGATTAGAAGTTAATCTTAATGTTACCCAATGCATTTTTCTCAAGTTGAATTATTTTCGGGCTTTAAGCATTGTACAAGATATTACAACTTCCAAACTAAATGCCCTGCATACAAAAAATCCAAATGGCGAAAAAGGGGCGAAAAACCTGATCCCCATTGGGGTCACTGGAATTCTATACGACCAAATAACAGGGCCAAAGGTGAAAACTTTCCCCTTTTTAGGGACACAGTCACTGGACACATCACTATAATAGCCAGTATTGAACAAAAATTAGACCTAAAAAAATTGTTTGGTTCCTACAACATGCCAAGATTTTTCCAGGTAAGTGAGAAATTTTCTCAATTATTTTCTTGTGTACAGAGAAATACCCCAAAATTATTTAATATATCCCAATTATTTTCTCATGTACAGGGAATTACTTCAGTTATTTTCTCGTGTGTACTGAGAAAAAGCACAATTATTTTATAATGTACACAGAAATACCACAATATATGTATAATATACATAGTAGCCTAATATTTATCCCAATTATTTTCTCGTGTACAGGGAATTACTTCAATTATTTTCACTTGTGTACAGAGAAATAGCACAATTATTTTATATTGTACACAGAAATACCACAATTATGTATAGTATACAAAATAATATTTATCTTAATTATTTTCTTATGTACAGGGAATTACTTCAATTATTTTCTCTTGTACAGAGAAATATCCCAATTATTTTCTCATGTACAGGGTATTACTTCAGTTATTTTCTCGTGTACAGAAAAATACCACAATTATTTTATAATGTACACAGAAATATCACAATTACGTGTAGTAGGCCTACACACATTAATATTTATCACAATTATTTTCTCATGTACAGGGAATTACTTCAATTATTTTCACTTGTACAGAGAAATATCCTAATTATTTTCTCGTGTACAGGGAATTACTTCAGTTATTTTCTCTTGTGTACAATTATTTTATATTGTACACAGAAATACCACAATTATGTATAGTATACATAGTAACCTAATATTTATCCCAATTATTTTCTCATGTACAGGGAATTACTTCAGTTATTTTCTTATGTGTACAGAGAAATATCACAATTATGTGCAGAGAAATTATTTTTGCATATGTACAGAAAACTATTCCAATTATTTTCTCGTGTGTGCAGAGAAATACCTCAATTATTTTACAATGTACAGAGAAATATCCCAATTACTTTCTCGTGTACAGAGAATTACTTCAGTTATTTTCTCGTGTGTACAGAGAAACTGCACAAATTGACAATTTTTGTTTTAGGCTACTGTACAGAAAAATACTTCAATTATTTGTGCATATACAGAGAAATATTCCAATTATTTTCTCGTGAGTACAGAGATATACCAATTATTTTATATAGTGTACTTGTAACCATAATTATTTTCTATTTTTTCAGAGAAATTTTCCAATTATTTCATAGCGTACAGACAAATTTTTCAATTATTCTTTACAGGACAGAAACTTTCCATAAAATGTTTTTAAACAAAATTGCAAAATAGTTTATAGAGGGAAAGAATTTTTCTGACTTATTTCAGTCAGAGATTATGGAATATTAATATTCCATAATCTCTGTTTCAGTGTACACCAGTATTTTCATATTGCACAGTGCCATTTCCTAATTATAATAGTTTATTTTGTACCATGAAATTTCCCAAATAATAAATAAAAGGATAGAGAAACTGATTTATGTAGTCTTGCAAACTTTTGCAACATACATGTATATATTCATAAATTATTTGCAGTCAAGTTAGGATGACACTGAATATGGAGAAAGTATTTTACCCAGTACCAAAAATGCATTTGTATGTACATAGCCAATATACACTAGGTCAACCAATAATTTTCCTATACTGATAATATTTTAAATGCAACTCACCTGTACCAGTACAGTTGCAAAAACAACAAACGCAAATAAAATTCGAAACAATTTCTGTAAATTCCATCTTCTGGCCATTTTTTCTCGAAAAAATGATGGTCAAGAAAGTCAAGGAGCGCGATTGTCATTAGGCCTAGAAATGTGCAAGCGTTCCATTTTCGGTACAGGCGCGGCACAACCTTTGGCTTTTCACACCCCGATTGTCAACCTGTTGTTATTGTCACTGTTTGTTGACAAACACCGGCAATTGTCCATCCTATTATTAACAAGTAAACAACAACAAACGCGGTAATTTCATCGCACGTGTACGTGTACTTTCCCCGCAAAAATCACAGTGGCAAAAAAAAATGAAAATATAGAACGTTCGATTTCAAAATCCAGGGAACTTGATGAGACTCACGTGACCTCAACCGACCAATCAGGGCGCTGCTTATTAAACCTTGGCACTTGAATCCGCACCTGTTGCTGGCTTTCACTCTTGGCTGAACAACGATAATAAAAAAATGTCGAAAACGAAACCACTTTGGTACTTTGGGATGGAAATCACCTGCATCTGCCAAAATGAGTTCAGCTGGGTGAGTACAAAGTGTTGGTGTGATATGCGAAACAGCAAACATTCTTTTTTCTCCCATAGGCTATGCAAAGGTGAAGCCAGTTTCGGAGGCGGCCATATTGGGACACAACCCCATCAAAACTTATGGTTCCATGCAAATCCTTGGAATGTTTTTGAGCATTATACTAATTTTTAGCAAATAACTGAACAATTAATTTCTCCAAATACTAATGCCAGGAATGACTAAATACTGAGCTAAATACTATTCCATTAACTTAATTATTTATTAAAAAATATCCTGGGCCTATATAATTCTTAGAAAATATCCGAAAAATATTCCTATAATATATACTCCTACATTTTGGAGAAAAACTCCTACATTTTGGAAAAAAATTCCTGCATTTTGGAGAAAAATTCTTACATTTTGGAGAAAAATTCCTACATTTTAAAGAAAAATTCTTATATTTTAGAAAAAGAATTCCTACATTTTGGAGAAAAATGCCTACAATTTATAGAAAAATTCTTACATTTTGGAGAAAAATTCCTACATTTTGGAGAAAAATTCCTACATTTTGAAGAAAAATTCCTGCATTTTGGAGAAAAATTCCTACATTTTAGAGAAAAATGCCTACATTTTAGAGAAAAATTCCTACAGTTTGGAGAAAAATTCCTACATTTTGGAGAAAAACTCCTACATTTTGAAGAAAAATTCCTACATTTTGGAAAAAAACTCCTACATTTTGGAAAAAAACTCCTACATTTTGGAGAAAAATTCCTGCATTTTGGAGAAAAATTCCTGCATTTTGGAGAAAAATTCTTACATTTTAGAGAAAAATTCCTACATTTTGGAGAAAAACTCCTACATTTTGGAGAAAAATTCCAACATTTTGGAGAAAAATTCCAACATTTTGGAGAAAAATTCCTACATTTTGGAGAAAACCTCCTACATATTGGAGAAAAACTCCTACATTTTGGAGAAAAATTCCTACATTTTGGAGAAAAAGTCCTACATTTTAGAGAAAGAATTCCTACATTTTTTAGAAAAATGCCTACATTTTAGAGAAAAATTCTTACATTTTGGAGAAAAATTCCTACATTTTGGAGAAAAATTCCTACATTTTGGAGAAAAATTCCTACATTTTGGAGAAAAATTCCAACATTTTGGAGAAAAATTCCAACATTTTGGAGAAAAATTCCTACATTTTAGAGAAAAATTTCCTACATTTTGGAGAAAAATTCCTACATTTTGGAGAAAACCTCCTACATATTGGAGAAAAACTCCTACATTTTGGAGAAAAATTCCTACATTTTGGAGAAAAAGTCCTACATTTTAGAGAAAGAATTCCTACATTTTTTAGAAAAATGCCTACATTTTAGAGAAAAATTCTTACATTTTGGAGAAAAATTCCTACATTTTGGAGAAAAATTCCTACATTTTGGAGAAAAATTCCTACATTTTGGAGAA
>JAQIXP010005352.1:0-10528 GCA_034700285.1 Proteroiulus fuscus | reverse complement strand
CGCTCGGCCAATATTGAGATCCGTTCAATTTTGTGAAAAATTTCACGTCTATGTAAAATAGCATGGGAAAATGGAACGGTCAACTTTGAAAATCGATAACTACGTTCAGAATGCACGTGACGTCATAATCATGCATAAATTTTTAGTAAAAATTAATAATCTTTAATAAAAATCAAACCCCATCGTTGAACTTTTACCCGTTCTCGAGTTAGGACAGTTTGAAGAAAACGAATTTAACATTGAAATCCCCATAGGCCCATGCTATTAAAAGTGTGGACAGCCCCCTTAACGATTCCAACAGGATCTCATTGGATCACTAAAATGAATCTTGTGGGAGAACCTTATTTCAAAGAAAAGTCAGGGAAAACTTGTTTATTTTTTAGGGAAGTCAGGGAACCTTTCTTCAGGGAAAGTTTTTTTAAAGACATGTCAGAGAAAACTTGTATTTTTCCCCCCATGGAATGTCAGGGAAATCCATTTATAAACCCTACTTAAAACTTTATTTACCCGCAGTGAACGGTGATTGGACCTCCGTACTTCCTCTGCAGGACGTCCGTCATGTTGAGCAGCGAAACGACGGACGAAGTGGACGATGGCACCTTCTGGCTCGGAGTCCAGTCCAGAAATTGGAGCTGGATCACGCTGTGTGGTTCAAAGTCAATCTACAAGAAAAGACCTCGATTGAGAACAATCCACGAGGCAGAAAGAACGGTCAAAAAGGACACGTGTCAAATTACCTTCCTGCAATCTATTACTCGTAACGTTCGGAAATTGACCATTCCCTTCTCTTCGAAAGTGACCACTTCCACCTGGTAAGGGCCATACAGACTGCACCCATCATTCGGCCAGTACTGTCCAGGGACCTAAGGATACAAAAGATTTCAACTAATTCACTTTTTAATGAATATTTTTTCTTCAGTGTATCAATTTCTTAAAATACAAGAAAACATGCACATAACGTCTACCATTTTTAATTGAAAAAATAATACAAAATGTTCTCAAAAATAACAGAAATTCTTTTTGTAGAATGTATTGGTGAATTGGATTCCAATCTGCCACATTTCTAAAAAAAATGGTTTAATTGCCTATTTTCTTAAAGCTTCAGTTTTTTGAAAAATGGCTTGAATTTCTGATTTAAAAAAAAACCTCTCCATTAAGTGTTCAAGAAATATTCTAGAAAATGTTTTGTCTGATGTTTTTCAAAAAATTTATATTGTTGATATTTTTAATGGAAAATTCTAGAAATAAATTTGTTTAGTTTCTTGATTTTGTTTTTGTTGAAGTTCTTTAAGAAAATTATTCAAATTTGCTTGAATAACAAATTCTAGAATAATGATTAAATTTCATAATTGTTTAATTTCTAATTTTTTTATTGTATGAACAAAATATTAGAAAAATGGTTTAACATTGCCATGATACACAAAATTCTCAACCAAATTGTTTAATTTTCTGATTTTGTGAAGGTTCTCATAAAAAAATACTAAAAAATGATTTAATTTCCCGATTTTTAGAAATTTTAAATTGGGTTTAACCTGTTTTTTTTTTTATAAAAAAACTTTAAATTTTCTGATTTTTCGAAATTTTATTTTTTATTTTACGAAAAATTCTAGAACAATGGCTTAATTTCCTTATTTTTCAAAGTTTCTGTTTTATTTAACGAACAAAAATGGGGAAAATGGTTTAATTTCCTGATTTTGTGAAGATAAAAATTCTAAAAAATGATTTCATTTCCGGATTTTTTGAAATTTCAAATTGTATTTTATGAAGAATTCTATAAAAAATGGTGAATTCCCTGATTGTTTAAAATTGCAAATTGATTTTTTATGAAAAATCTTGGAACAGAATTTAATTTTTAAACTTGTTTTTTAGGAAAAATTCTTCAATTTATTCTGAATTTTCAAAATTACATCAGTTAAGAAACTATTTACTTACAATCTGTTCATCAATAAATTCACAATCGTTCAGCATAATGATGACGGATGACTTGTGTTTAACCACCATGCGCCAGAAGTCCTCAACGGTACAATCCAGTGGCATATGGGTCACCAGAAAATGACCTTTTTGCTTAAATCCCTAGAATAAACCAGTACTTATTTATTATTTTTTGGGGTGGGGGGGGGGAATTTTGCTATCTAAACAGAGTTGCTCAATATTTACATCGCACAAAATGGCGTTTATGTAAGGATCGTGTTGGACGGCTTCGCTATCGTTGTAAACGGAGAATAGCCTCACTCTGCTATGCTCAACTGAAAATAAGAAAAAAAATTCACAAAGTTATTATATATTTACCATAATTCCAATTTTTTTTTAAAGAAATTGCTATATTTATCCAAAATTTAGCAACTTTTCTAATACTGCCCATTATTTACAAATTTTCATTGATTTTATGCTATATTTCCAAAAACTTCAAAAGATTTCAATCCATCAAGTAGGAAAAGTTGGGATCAATTTCACATTTTTATAAAGTTGAACTCACCCTATTGGACCTATGGTCAAAATAATTCCACTTATTTCCAAAATTTGGTAGGATATTATCAGAAATAATTCTGTTAAAATAATATTAATTACTTGAAAAAAAATTCTTTAATAAATTTAAAAAATAATGGCGAAAATTTATAGAATATTCCTAAATTGTGGCAAAAATAACTTCATAAAATCACACAAAATTTTGGGAAGAAATTACTGTAATATTTCTATAATATTTTTGGGAAAAAAAATTCTATAATAGTCCCATTTTATGGGAAAAGTTCATAAAAAATTTCAATATTTTGGAAAGGAATTTCTATATTGTTTCTATATTCTTGAAAATACATTTCAATAATATTCCTTTATATTATGTAAAAAATTTGTAATAATATTTCTAAACATGCATTTTTTGGAAAAAAAAATTCTTATAAATCTCATATATAGTAGAAAAAAAAATTCCTATAATAATCAAATATTTTGGGAAGAAATTTCTATAATATTGCTATATTTTTGGAAACAAATTTCTATAATATTCCCTTATATGTTGGGAAATATTTCCAATACTATTTTGAAAAAACCATTTCTGTAATACAATATTGTGGAAATAAATTCCTTTAATAATCCAATATTTTGGGGGGAAATTCCTAAATATTATTAAAATTTTATTTTTTTTGGAAAAAAAATTTCCTATAATGTTCTGATATTGCAGCAAAAATTCATATAATAATGTAATATTTTGAAAATACATCATCATAATATTTCTATAAATTTTTGTGAAAATGTTGCTATAATAGAACAGCAAACATTTGAATATGAGGTCTACAAATTGAAAAAACAAACACGTAAATAATTCTAAATAATAAGTTATAACCAACCATAAATTCATACGTTAAAAAATAACTGATATATTTACCGGGTAATATCGTCTGATTGCGATTTTTTGCCGAATTGTCCTCACTTAGGGCCTCCGGACATGGAAAACAGCTCTTTCGCAGTTCCAGTTTATTTAATATCTAAAAACGAGAAATAATTCGAGAAATTTACAAAACCAAACTGATAATTACAAATCGTTCATAGAAATTTCCCATAACATGTTTCCTAAAACATAAATCAGAGCTGCATGTCAAAATGCCTTATGACGAGAAATTCTGAAAGGAAGCATCCGAGAATAATTTAAAAAATATATATATTCCGAGGAGAAAAAGAAACAATTTCGTAAAAACCTGTAAAATATGTCATTTCTAACATAAATCTTTTGCTTTCTGCATTTATCACAACATTTTTGAGAAGAATATTCATAGAAAACTAGATGCACGATGATATCGTTACTTACGTTGAACTGTTCTGCCAAATCGGACGGTTCCGCCTCGCCCACTCTGCTAATTTCTCTAAAATACACCGGCAATCGTTTGCACATCACTTTGGTATCCCCACTTTGCAAGGCTTCCAGGATGGCATTATAAATGAATTTATACTGCTCCTAAAAATATTAAGAAAAACTGAGAAATTAGCGGCTAAAATGCATCGATCGGAATAAGCGCGAGAGTGCCATTTCGTGTGCTGACCACAGTCTGAACCAACTGTATCCTTTGAGCTTGCATGGTTCGTACGAAGCGATAAATAAAGACTTTTTCTTCGTCGTACGCCTGTTTCAGCATTGCATCTATTGCGATGAAAGTTCCTGCTCGGCCAGCACCGGCACTGCAAGAAAATAAACATTGATTTTTGAGAAAATTGCATAAAATGGAAAAGTTTGATCCCCTTGAAACACGTTATTTTTTAAAAGAATCACCACGAGAATCACTATTAATTATCAAGAATCACCTCTGAACCAATATCAATTAGAAGAATCCATTCTGAATCACTACCATTGCTCAATAATCATCACTGAATCGTTATAACTTATCAAAAATCATCTCTGAATCAGTTTCATTTCTCAAAAATCACCTTTGAATCACCACCAAATACCAAGAATCACCTCTGAATCGGTTTCATTTTTTAATAATCATCTCTAAATCACTATCATTTACTAAGAATCACTACTGAATCACTATCGTTTATCAAGATTCACCACTGAATCACATTCGTTTTATAATAATCACCCCTGAATCACTATCATTTATCAAGAATATTACCTGTGAATCCCTTTTATTTACTAAGAATCACCTTTGAATCAGTTTTATCTCTCCATATACATCTCTGAATCACTATCCTTTATCAAAAATCACCTCTGAATCACTATCATTTTTTGAGAATCACCGCTGAATCACTATCATTTATCAAAAAAATTACCGTTGAATCAGTTTCCTTTCTCAATAATCGATCTCTGAATCACTATCATTTATCAAGAATCACCCCTGAATCCCCATCATTTATCAAGAATCACCGCTGAATCAGTTTCATTTCACTATAATCATCTCTGAATCCCTGCCATTTACCGAAAATCACCTCTGAATCACTATCATTCATCAAGAATCCCTCTGAATCAGTTCAATTTCTCAAATTATCATCTCCAAATCCCTATCATTAACTAAGAATCAACTCTGAATCACTATTGTTTATCAGGATTCCCATCAGAATCATTATCACTTATCAAGAATCACATTTGAATCACTTAAATTTTACAACAATCACAACCGAGTTACTACCATTTTTCAAGAATCACCTTTGATTAGCGCGCTTGAAACCCAAATAAGATAAAAATTTACCTGCAATGGACCACGATGGGACCGCATTGGGCCGGAAGTTCCTCCCGGACCTTGCGCCTCAGGTGCAGAACAGAAGTGACGCATGGCGGAATCCCCAGATCTGGCCAATCGGGGAAATGGTAATGTTTCACAAAATGGGCCTCGTTGGTCTGAAAACAGAAAAACAAATAGAAAATGATTCCCCTGGAAATAAAGAGTCCGGATGTTCCAGAACTAAATTTAACAGCGATGGGCTCACCCCGACTTTCTTCAATTCAAAATGACGGACGGTGATGTCAGCCAGATGTTCCATCCCACTCAGCGTTACCAGAATGTCCCCGAAGAGCCGCGTCTGATTCGGCCAGTACTGGTCGCACTTTTTCTGAAATTGAGAAAGTTTTCTTTAAAATAGTATGCCACTAGATATCGTGAGTCACGCCCTAGCTATCAATGCGGTTTTACATCAAATAACATAATCGGGATCCAGTTAAAAGTTAAATCAAATTATAGTCAATGCTTTAATCGGGAGTTAGCTTTAAATCAACTGTGTGCTAACTTTAATCAACAATTTCAACCCTGATTTAAGATTTAATTCCATGATTCCATTCTAAGTTAGCTTTAAATCAAAGATTTAATCGTGATCTAGCTTTAATCAATGATTTATAATCGTGATTTATGAGTTAAATCAATGACTGAATCTTGACCTAGCTTTAAATCAAAGATTTAACTATGACCTAACTTTAATTAATGATTTAATTATGCGCTAGCTTTAATCAATGATTATTATTCGTGATTTAAGAGTTAAAGTTAAATTAACAACTTAATCGTCAGCTAGCTTTAAATTAAAGATTTAACTATGTGCTAACTTTAATAACTGATTTAACCCCGATTTAAGATTTAATTCCATGATTTCATTCTAAGTTAGCTTTAAATCAAAGATTTAACCGTGAGCTAGCTTTAATCAATGATTTATAATCGTGATTTATGTGTTAAATCAATGACTTAATCGTGAGCTAGCTTTAAATCAAAGATTTAACTATGTGCTAACTTTAATCAATGATTTGAATTGTGATTTAAGATTTAAATCAATGACTTAATCGCGAGCTAGCTCTTAATCAAAGATTTCATTGTGAGCTAACTATAAATCAATGATTTAATCGTAAGCTAGCTTCAAATCAACGATTTAATTATGAGCTAGCTGTAAATCAATGATTTAATCATGAGTTAACTATAAATCAATGATTTCATCGTTCGCTAGCTTTAAATCAATGATTTAAGCATGATCTATAGCTTTATGTCGATGATTTAATCGAGAGTTAGCATTATAATTTCGTAATTCACAGAAATTTCAAGATTTCAAGGGAATTTTTCCAGGAAATTCAAGAACCTTTTTGTTTTCGATGAGTGCAGTCAACATCACGACGGCCGCCACTCGTTCCTGCCAAACCATCCTCCAGAAATCGTGAAAAGTGTTTTCTTTTGGGCCTTGGGTGGCAATGTAGACCTTTGACCTGTCGTAGCCCTAAATTTAATTTCAAACAAATTTGGATGAATCACAGAGCAAAGCTAATTTTTTTCCCAAAATTTAAAATTTTCAGCCAACAGAAAAGTAAACGTTTCGTTTAATTTAACCGTGATCTAGTTTAGATAATATTCTGCATCTATTTCTCGAAATTTTCGAATAATTTTATTAGTTCCTTACATCTATGAAACTGGCGTTGATGTAATCGGAATCGTGAACTCCGGGCAAGGCCTCGAGACGAACTCTGTTCTGGTCGACTGCAATTATGGAAACATATTTTGCAAAATGTTTCATAATTTTAACTCGGTTCACGTTTTCGGTTGTAAACTCGCGTTTTAAATCTTGTACTTACATGGCAGGATGTTTCCGTATCGGTTCTTTTTCTGATTTTCGGCCTTCTTGGCTATGTCCCAGGGCAACATCTGCTCGACAGAAACTTGCTAGAAACAGAAAATCAAGGCAAACTTTTACAAAAAAAACAATCTAAATTCACAAGAATTGGGATTTTCAAAACAATAACCACGATTACAATGTCTAAAAATTTCTGATGTTTGAAAATAAAATCAAAATTCAAACTTTTATGGAATCGGGGTTTCAGTGATTAAGATTTGTACTGAATCGTGATTTCAGAAATCAATATTTTTGATTTTCGAATTATGATTTTTATCTCCAAATATAAACTTTTATGGAATTGTAGTTTCCGAAATCATGATTTTGAAAAAATTACTGATTTTCCTTTCATGATTTTTCCTACAAACTTTAGAATCATAATTATAGAAATCGTGACATTCACAAAATTTGACAAACTACATTTCTCAGGCAAGGATTCTATAAAATGTTGATTTCCCGTCTAATAATCAAGATTCCGAAATCAGAATTTTGGAAAAATCATGATTTCTAAAATTACAAATCCACAAAAAATTGCGATTTTGGGTTTAAAAATTTGTGATTTTGGGTTTAAAAAATTGCCATTTCGGTTTAAAAGATTGCGATTTTGGGTTTAAAAAATTGCCATTTTGGTTTAAAAAATTGCGAATTTAGGTTTCAAAAATTACGATTACGGTTTTAAAAAATTTCGATTTCGGTTTAAAAAACTGCGATTTTGGTATCAAAAATAACGTTTCTCAAACCAGGATTCTATAAAATTTTGATTTCTCGTCTAAAAATCAAGATTCCAAAATCACAATCTTGGCAAAGTCTTGATTTCTAAAATTACAAATCCATAAAAATTGCGATTTTGGTTTCGAAAATTGCGATTACAGTTTATAAAAAAATTTTGATTTCGGCTTAAAAAACTGCGATTTTTGTTTCAAATATTGTGATTTTGGTTTCAAAAATAACGTTTCTCAAACCAGGATTCAATAAAATTTTGATTTCCCGTCTAAAAATCAAGATTCCAAAATTACAATTTTGGCAAAATCTTGATTTCTAAAATTACAAATCCATAAAAATTACACTTTTGGTTTAAAAAAATTGCATTGCGATTTTAAGTTTCAAAAATTGCAATTTTGGTTTCAAAAGTTGCGATTTTAGGTCCGAAAATTGCGATTTTGGTTTCAAAAATAACGTTTTTCAAACGTAAATTCTATAAAATTTTGATTTCCCGTCAAAAAATCAAGATACCAAAATCGCAAGTTTGGCAAAATCTTGATTTCTAAAATTACAAATCCATAAAAATTACGCTTTTGGTTTAAAAAAATTGCATTGTGATTTTAAGTTTCAAAAATTGCGATTTTGGTTTCAAAAGTTGCGAATTTGGTTTCAAAAGTTGCGATTTTGGTTTCAAAAGTTGCGATTTTAGGTCCGAAAATTGCGATTTTGGTTTCGAAAGTTGCAATTTTGGTTTCGAAAATTGCGATTTTGGTTTAAAAAATAACGGTTCGTGATTTTCAAAATTGAAAATCCAAACTATTTAAAAATCACGATTTTTGGACCAAATAAACTAAATTTCAAATAAAATTTTTTTCTTCAAATATTCATAGAGTATATTTTGCAAGGTCAACTCAAACATTCTCCCTTAAAATTGTCCAAATATTGGCAACCCACCCGAAATTCTTCTTGAAAGTTCACGGTGGCATGCGCCGACCTGGTGGCGACGTAATCGGCCAACTCGCCGACGGGAATCGGTCCGAAAAAGCAGGATTTCTTGAACGATTCGGTCTTCCCATAATCCGTATCTAAAAAAACCAAATAATTTTACTCCAAAATTTCCCTTTTTTTACACTTTAAAAAAAGTAACACTGACCGGGAGGCGAAACGAAGATGGTCAGGGCAGTTTCCTCCTCGATGGTCCGTTCTCCGGCTGGGCAGTACGATTTGGCGAAAACGTTCTGACTTTTGCTGGCGCTTTGATCCCCTTCGATTTTCGACTTCCTCCTTTTCCTAAGAAGAAACTACGTGATGAGACGTAAACCAAAAAACACTGAAACAGGTACTTTCATGTATTTTTCTCACCGTCTCTGGCATAAAATAATCAAGGCCAAGATGATCCAAAACAAAAACAAAATGGCGACGATGATGAGTAGAAACCACAAACAAGATATTCCCAAGACGACGCATCCGCCCAGAAACTTCTCATCGTCACCTTCTGAAATTGAAACATTTCATATTCCAAAAATGAAAAAGGGAGAATAAAATCCCATAAAAAACTTTGGCTCAAATCTTTGGATTTTTAAAACCGCGATTTCTGGAAAATTACTATTTTTTTTTTTTCTAAAAAACTCGGTCTAAAATTCATGATTTAGAAATCACAATTTTGGCAAAAACTTGATTTCTAAAATCCCAAGTCCATAGCATTTTAATTTTTGGTCTAAAAATTATGAATCCAATATCACATTTTTTGGCAAAATCCCGATTCCAAAAGTCAAAATTCCACGAAAATTTTAAATTTTGGTTTCTAAAATTACAAACTTTTGGGCCAAATAAATGAAATAATGTAGATTTTTTTAAAAAATAAATAAGATTTCTTTTCTTGAAATATAATTTTTTTTCTTGAAATTTAATTTTTGTTTTCTTGAATTGTAATTTTTTTTTCTGAAATCTACAACAATAGGCTCAAAAGTCCCAAATTTTTAAAGCACGATTTCTGAAAAAAATTACATCACAATCTGGATTTCGGTCTAAAAATCACAAGTCAGAAATCACAATTTTAGCAAAATCTCAATTCCATGATATATCAGAATTATTTATCCAAAACCACGACTTTTGGGCTAAATAAAGCAGATATGCATAACAAAACCAATACTTTTTTCATGAAATCTAGAATTCCCCCCTGAAATCCTGATTTTTGATTATCATTTTTAAAATCGCGATTTATGAAAAATCAAGACATTTTAAATACATCACAACCTGGCTTGTGGTGTAAAAATCATGATTCAGAAATTCCGAATTTGGCGAAATCTTGATTTCTTAACTCCTAATTCCTAGATTTCCAAACTTCACACTTCTAAAATCTCAATTCCACGAATACCTCGATTTTGATTTCAAAAATCACGATTTTTGTGTCAATATAAACTATATTTGCATCATATAATCTGTAAGGGAATCTTCTGCAAAAATTATTTTCAGAATTAAGATGAAGATTTTTACGCAGAAATGCTTATATAACAAATTCAGCAAAAAAAACTAACTGTCATTTAGAATTTTCACAATTTTACACTATATTCCTGAAATCATAAAATTTACCCATTTTCTAAAATAAAATTAGATATTTAAGGGGGCTGTCCACACTTTTGAAAGCATGCATGCTCCTATGGAAATCTCCATGTTAAATGAAGGTACAAATTAATAAATAATGGCTAAACATAAATTGACGGGGTTTGATTTTTTATGAAGGACAATTAAATTTACTAAA